>VXBH01009598.1:10631-26004 GCA_013400035.1 Rynchops niger
CATCAGTTTTGCAAAAGGGACTGACTACATTTCAATACAACATATATCTCTCTGCATGTACAGTTGTGTCTCAATTTGGTTATAATCTTAGGATGAAATGAAAACTGACCTAAGTAATAACAAACATAAGTGACATCCATGCTAAATCAATACAGATTTCCTATGGTCACATGTCATACTAAAGTGACAATGACATACATACATACATATATATATATATAAAAATAAATATAAATGCTATATGTGTATACTTATATATAAAACTATGTTTGCAGAAAGCTTCATATAAAGGTACATTTAGAAAGGAAGGCAATGAAATATTGAGTTCTACAAAGATTACAACAAAGGAGGGAAAATGCTATATAAGAATACATACAGCACAAATACTTCTAGAAGGTTTGACAACATTTGCACAATGGTCTGAACTGCTTTTCAAATTTCTTTCAAATGCTCCCCTCCAAGAAAAAAAATTCTATAATTTAAGGATGCTAATGAATGCAAAGAAACTTTATCATTCTCCATCTGTTTAAAATATACGAATAGCCTTTCACGCAAATATCAAGGCATTTATTTGTTCTGAATAGTAGAAACTGTAGACTTAAGTTTTTCATTGTCTCTTGCTTCAAAACCACAAACAGAATTAAGAAACTAACATTTTATAAGTGATTAATATGGACAAGTCAATGGACAAATACTTTTCATCTAATATATACCCTAAAATCTTTGAAGGAAAAATCCCTATGAAAATATGAAGCTACATATTGCTCTTAATATAAGCACTACAATTTTAAAACACACCAAATATCCAAGAATTAACCTATGAAGTTTGAAGAAAGGAAAAAGAAAGAGGCACAAACACCATCTATCACTCTGCAATAGGTTTCCAAAGAACCTTAATTGGACACAAGAATTTGTGTTCTGCACACTGTCAACCAAACCCAAAGAAAACTTTTGTAAACAAAACACCTATTTTAATCACTGGCAAAATTTAAAGCACCTTTGTACAGTTTTGTGAAAACTCAGGTGTGTACGTGAACAAAAGACTCTCTACACGTTACATGTGAGAGGGATGAAGCAGGAAAGTATTCAGGTCCACCTGACCTTGACCTTAGAATTATGTTGTTTGAACCATGCTGCTCAAATCTCAAGGGAGTCTTCCCCTGGTTATGCGTGGTAATTGCAGCGTGCCAAGCAGCCGTAGGAGATGCAGCTTCCTACTGAATGTCGCAGCTGGGAATTGACAACGAATGAATCACATGAATTCAAAGCACAACTGAGTGCCCATAACCAAGTTGTGCAAAGAGAAAGTTTTCTTATGATCATATCATGCTATTAACAGGTATTATGTAGTTTACTCAAAAATGTTTTGAAGTATTATGTTTTTGCAGAACAGGATATTTTTACATAAAAAAGAACTAAGATCCTAGACCATAACAAAAAGAGTGTTTCTGTGTTTTGGTGGGGTTTTTTTTTGTTTGTTTTAATAAGACACTGCTTTATAAGCAGATTGAAGAATAACTTCCTAGAGTGTTTTTTTTTTTTAAGTGGGTGTTGAGGGAGTGAACATGTACTCCAACCTCTGACTGTGTAGCCATTTTAAGGGACATATTCTTAATAGTGATTACCAGTGTTAACAGTTGTTCAGTGAATTAGACATGCTTCCTTGTATTTTGACATTATCGCTAGAATACATAATTCATAGTCAGACACCTCCAGTCAACCGGCCAACTCTGCCTGCACTTTGGCATCATAAAAATGTGATTATTTCACAAGAAGGTCACTAGTTCAAACTTCCTTTTAACTCGTAAGCAAGCTCTATGTATTTTCTCTGTTTAAAAAAACAGGGTTTCAATAATCCAGAAATAAATGACTTAGGTCTTAAGTTTTGCATTGCTTTATGAAGAGAAAAAGTTCAAAATGGTGTAACTGCAGGAAAGCTAATTACTGAATAGAAACTAAAAAAACCGCAGCATAGCAAGGAAAAAAAAAATCAACCAAAACCTTTAGCAACTGCTCTTGCATTCAAAAGAAAGCAAAAGACAATATATAAATTAAAACAGGCATGATTTCCAACCTCTCGGTTGGAAAATTTCAAGCCAATATCAAATCTGCTGGTCTATCACATTAACTCTGGCTCATAATGTGCTATCAAATCCCACACAAACAAATGAGTACATTATATGCTGTACTCATTGTTTTAAAAATGATACATTCATAAACTGCAGTGACTTATGTCATAGCACATTTATTTTGTCAAGTTCCAAGTTCTTAATTCATGTAGCTGATTATTCTATAAAAGTTTCAACACTTAAAAATGACATTATTCCTGTTAAACAGCTTAATTAGGAAAGGAATATTATAAATATTTAAATAATTAAATAACCTCTATCTAATGGAAAGCTAAAGGTTGCTGTCTGCTTTCTCAACACAGCAGGCAATTAGTAGGGTTGCTAAAGTGGAAAGTGTATGTTTCCTCATTTATCCAGAGTAAATGGAATAGCAAGTTCCCCATTTAGGGCTTATGCACACACTTCCGTAAGCAATTTATAACTTGCACTGCATGACAACATGCTGTTGCTTCTAAAATCTTTACAACCTATCTATTCCAGACTAGTACACTAGCATGCCTTATAGTCTTTGTAGTGGTCATTATGTAGACTAAAACTGCTATGAATACCACTTTGACAATTATTTGAGTGAACGGTCATGATTATTTCAAGACAACACCACTTAGGCAAACAGATTTAATCAATTTTTCAAGCAAACATAACAGTAATCTCATGGCTCATACCTCCTGTAGCAATTTGTCTAATTTTTGCTGTAATTCAAGGAAGTATCGTGATGTGATAAGGCCCTGGCGAGATTTATCCAAACAATCTCGAGCCAGTTCTGTGATCTGATGGTGGGTAAAACTAAGTACTCCATCTGCCAGGGGAAGGACATTCTCTGGAGAATGATGCGTTATAATGTCCCGAAGCCTCTCCTCCATCTGAGCTGTGGCCTATAGACAAATAGATACACAATACATTAAGTCAGCTTTACATGAAACTAATGGCCTCAAAGCTTTTTTCTGATTCTGCAACATTTCTGTACTGCCTAAGTAGTCACCTAGCTGTAATGTCTGAAGTGACTGAAGCAAAAAAGCAAGCAAACACAAAGGCAAAGTGAGAGATGATGTTTTCTCCACATTACCAGTCCAGAAAAGCAACAGCATTACTGTTCTATTATGCAGATCCTCACCTTTGTCTGCCACTGGTAATTATCTGTGCATTAATCTTGTGATTATCACTAAACAGAACTAAAGGAACACCCATGACTGTAAAACTTTAAGTCCAAGTCAAAATAATAAAAAAAGATAGGGGTCTACTTTGTTCTGCTAAAAACACATATACTACAGACCAGAACACCTTGCTTCCTTTCATACAGGTTATGCCATGAAAATATTTCACTGGGAAGAGTCTGAATGAACATTGACTGATTAAAAGCACCACAGGCTCACAGCTCCTGCCAGATGTGTCTGCAGGTTGCTGGATGTGTCTGTTTCACAGAACCAACTGTCTGGTTCTCACAAACTCCAGATGCTTAAAAAAAAAAAAAAACCTTGAAGATATTTTTGTTATTAAAAAGTAATCCCACACCTCTTAGTTCATATCTCAAACCCTGAAATGAGTGGGTCATTTCACATTTCAGATTGCTGCTCAATCACTCTGCAAATCCTGACAAATCTCTCCTCACGTTTCTATGAAGAAATACAAAGATTTTTTTCCTGTTTTTTAGGAACTTCTAGGAACTTCCAAAAACTTTTTAGAACAGTATCAGCTTTACCTTATTTTATTTTCCAGCGGTCATCAAAATCCTAGGAGCAACCAAGAGCACAGTGCTCCGAGCTACACACCTGCACCTAGGAAGCTGTTTGTATTTCAACCTCTGGAGACAACAGCAATGGGTCCTCACATTTAGTATCTCATAGTCAAATGCCCACAACTGTGTACAGATCTTCACAATTAAAATAAAGATATAATGAGTGTTTGGGAAAAGGAATAAATGCTACTAAAGGAAGGAATTTGCAGGTGTATCAACAGATGACTTAGCAACAACTATTTTTTTGTTTACTAATTCAGTATACATTTGCCCCAAGTACACACCACCTATTGAAACAGAACGTACTGTCAGTTTCCAATCAGCAGAACATATTACCAAAATGATTCATTTCAAAACCAGTTCAGCAGCTTTGCCAAACGAATGTCCAGTTCTCAGCAGGGATTTTCTTTATTGTGATTTTATCTTTGTAATAAGAGCTTGGTGATGCTTTATGAAAGCCATTAGAGGGCCAGATCATTAGTTCCCATAACAAAAACACCACTTACTTAAAACCTATGTAGCCTATCAATTTAGATACTGGGTATCTTAAATATAATTCATTACCTTTGGGAACCTTTCTTTGTAGACATGGTTCATCATAATTATTTCATTGTCACAGCAGGCAGGAGAACGTCCAGGGCTGCAAGCAAAGCAAATTATCCCTTTAAACTTGTCTCAGCATGAGCTACAATTATTATATTTTTGTACAGTTTCTCTGCAACAAAAAGTCAACATAGGCTTCACTAGAAAGGTACATTCTCTCATCAGTAGTACGCTTGTTTCCTTTCTGCTATTTCTGGCCAGGCCCTGAAGACTATTCCATGTGCTTGACATCTAAGTGCTAACTATGTTATTTTCTTAGTTTGTAACTAGGCTTCAGGATACAGGCAGTTTTGCAACACTTGTGAACATCACCTTTTTCTCAGAAGGGCAACTGTCAATTAAATACCTGTACCTGTCCCTTTGAAGGTTGCATACAATCAAAATAGCAAGACCTGACCAAGAACTCCATTAGCTGCAAGTGAGAAAGCTGAGAAGAGCGAGCCTTTTTTTTTTTTTTCCCTTAAAGCATATCATTAAAAAAAAATGAATCAAAACAATTGCTTTTTGGTCTGATGAGCGGATAAAGGCAGCAACTTCCTACAAATAAGACCATACATATGCATGGGTTCCGTCAATGCTGGTGCACTGTGTCTGTAAAAAAACCCATGAGACTTGCAGGAAGACAATCCGAAAAAAGTACGCATGGCCTCAGCTAACCTACAAAACTGGTTTTTTGCTATTATGAGCTTCATTGTCCATAATAAATTCCTTTGAAAATTCTCCACCTGATTTTCCTGGGTTGGTGACACTGACCCATTCAGTCTGGTCTAAAAGATGCGGATCTAAAAGAAACCCCACAAAGGGGATACTATCGTCTAGGAGTGACTTTATCATTCCATGTACATAGGTGTTTCTTGCATAAGCAGAAAAAATGGCTCTTGGCTTTCTCAAAGAGCAAAGCTGAACACTAAAATTCATCCCCAAATATCACAATGGTGGGTCCTGTAACTGATGTAGGACAATCTGTTATGGGCATCCACAAGCAAATCCACTGAGGACAGGGCAGGCACATAATTTCATCACAACACTTCTGAAGTACAATCCCCTTCCTCAAAATGCTTGTCTGTTGTTTTTGACCTGGGGTATTTGTACACATTCTGTGAGTTCAAATGGAAGGTTTTAAGTTAAAAGCATAACAGAAATTTAAAAAAATTAAAGATATGGCAATAAATGCAATTTAGCTTCAATGTGTATTCTTCTAATGAAGAAACATGATTTTTTTTTTCTTAGTAATCGTTGTGCAGCTTCATGTAGCTAGCAACTACATTTGTCACAGTAGTGTACATAGATTTTAAAATACATTAATTAAAAAGCAGAGTTAAAATATATTGCACTAAAAACCCCTCAATCCTTAATATCTGCGTACCTGTGAAACAATTTTTAAAGTTTGGAAAGGATCAATATGACAATTAGAAATGTAATACTCCTTTTTTTTTTTCCCTTTCCCCTTTCCAGTTCTTGCAAACTCAATCCATAAATTCATCTGCATTTTCCAAACCTAAACTATTCTGACAGTTTAGAATTGATCTTGGATAAAACACATCTTACACAAATCGCCACTACATTTGAAATGCAGAGGCCTAGTCTTTGGGAAATAAGAAACTGAAGTTCATCTTGGCTGAAGAAAATAAATGAGTGCATACTGCCCCACCCAGCTATGTGCTCTTTATCACGTTTCGTTACAGGTAGTCATAGGATAGAAATATATTTTGAATTAGTTTTGCAAATAAAGACTTTAGTCTGTGAACAGTTTGAACTCTGGAAGAGAACCAGTGCTACAGTAAGATCAACAGTGACTAGTTCATCAAGACAGTTCACGCAGGTTAGTTGCCTTCATTAAGGCCTAGCTTACAACGTTAACCACTGAAGTAAGCCATGATCAAAACCAGGAGCAAGAATTTAAAAGGACTGTTTATAATGCAGCCTCGGATGCATACTTTCTGTATTATACTTCAGCAATTTCAAGAATTGTGAATGCCCCCAATGTACAAAACCACAATGCTCCAGAATGTGAATTTAGATCCAACCCCTATTTCTAGGCAGACAAACTCACCTGAGACTTCGGGACCGAGGGCGCATTGCAGTGGTCCTGCACCTGTTATCACTGGCAATGCTCTCAGTGGTACAGAAATGTTTAGACAAAAAATGTAGTTCATCAGGTGTTGGTTGGTATGGTAACTGGTGTAGCTTCTCTTGGGATGAGCAGGATGACTACAAAAGCAGAAAAGAACACAAGGTTCTATCAGAGTGAAAAAACATTTTCAAGACTATAATCAGTGCTCATGAATAAAGCCATTTAATTTAAAAATTATAGTTACTGTTTTCCATGCCTCACTACCAATTTAAAGAAGAAAATAAATAATTAGTCTCAACTTAATGTGGTAAATATAGAGTAAGTATAAAAAACCCTACTTCAGTACCAGAAGAGAGAGGCATTGCATTTCAAAAGTTCAAGTTTCCTCTAAGGCAAAGATGACATCTAATGTCAGTAACACAGACCAGTACATAAGAATAGTTAAAACAGGGTCTGCTGAAAATTAATGGAGTAGGATAGCCTAAGCATGATAACCATAGAGCAGAACCTACTGCCGCAACAAATTGCAAAACTACATAATGAAAGTACTTCACTATCCAAGTTTAAGACATTATTGATGTTTTTTAAAATAAAATGAAATATAACCTAAATTCTTGCTAAAAAAAAATCATGCGCTATTTTCTTATAAAACCCTGCAAATTCAAAATGAAGTGAAAGAACTTAGTAATTTATCAAGACAGGTTCTATGACTTACAACAGTAAAAGGGATTAGACAGAAACCATCCAATTAGTATAAAACTGGAAGATACGATTTCATAACTGTCTGTAAGTGCTACCACAAAATTACAGAAGTGCCCTGCAAAACTGCATGTATAAAGCCACACTACATAAAGCAGTGCAGATATCATACTACCATATTTTACTGTCTTTTATGCAGCGCAGCTAGCTACCTGAGCCACACTAAATGTCGGGAGGTAGAACTGAGAAAGCACTTCTGTGAACCTGGATTTCATGTCCTTATAAAGAACACATAGTTCAATGCATTAGCCTTGCTAATCTGGACTGACAAGTGTAGACAGAGAAATGCCCCACTGCTTCTGGTACCAAAACTAGTTTCCAAGATAGCTCATTCACGAATATCATTGTATGACTGCACAAAGCTGCTGGTACCATGCAAACACTCCCTTTATTTTACTTGAGGAGGGGAGGAAATCCAAAAACCTGCACGTCTTTCTGGAGCTCTGCAGTCTCCAGCTGGCTTTTTCAAGAAAATTAGTTTCTTTTATATGCCAGTTTCCATGTGCACATTATTATTCTTATCTGTCTTCTGATATAGGACACCAAGGCCCCTTCCTGGCTGCTATTTTATTGGAAGCCAATACAGTAAAAGCTTCTTTGCTATATCATCCCTAGTGAGGGAAATCACTAAGCTTTTGCAGTGTACAAACGTTGTCCTACATTGCTAAGGTCAGCAGGTAAGCACAGCAACTAGAAAGTCTTCGTAATTTCCTGGCAACTTGTGTGGTAAAGACTGAATATATCCTAATCCCTAAGAATTCAAGAAAAGATTACTTATCACACTAGATCACATAAAGTCATTGCCTAAAAATCAAAAAAAGAACAAAACCTGCTGATGGGAAAGGTTAACTCACACAGGACTGGTCTACGTGGGAAGGCTTCATCACAACAGAACAAGTTAAAGTTAGCAAGTTTGCATTACCTTGCTTTGCTTCAGGCTAAGAAGCATGTGCACCAAGAATGTACCACAGTTCACATGATAGGTAGTAACTTGTCAAGTCACAGTAACCCATTTGTGAAATTTAGCCTTAGCACATTACCATGCATAATTCAGCACACAACATAGATAGGTTCTTTCTTATCTCACAGTATGGCAGCTAGTTCCAGTTAACCTCAAGGCTTATTTCCTACAGCCACCCTCTATAAGATAAAAGATACTATAGCACAGGGAAATTTCCCAATACAGACTGTCACAGATGGCTATTTCTATAAAATCTATCTCTACCTCTTCAGCTTCAGGGGATTCAGGAGGACAATAACCCATATCACACTTTTCCTCATATAAGGTGTCACAGAGTCTAGACCCAACAGGATTAAAGTGAAGATCTTCCTTTCACTAACAACCCTCAGTTGTACCAGGACCATCACAGGCACAGAAGGCATTTTCTTAGAGGTCTGAATTCTGATTTATGTACAAGTCCAAATTTTCATAGCAAAACTCTTTAGAAAATTAGCTCTCCTGGCATTCTAGAATAGCTGTTCCAAAAGTCACATAAAATTTAATGTATTTTTAATATCCACAACTACAATGCATCATGGCAACTCAAACTGTCCTTCCAACACAGAAAGGGAAATTTGCAGCCAGTATCAGCTAATGTAACCCCAAAGTCTCTTTACTCACCTCATTACCCCATTTCCCTATCCAAATAAGCTTCCAAAAATGTAATTTACTGGCAAAAACATGCAACTGAGTATTCTCTCAATTCGTCTTTTTTATAGGTTTGCTCTTCTAGAAGACATACAGTCATCTCAACCACATCTCATAACTTCCAAGATCTGATCCAACTTTGCTAAAATAGAGCATACCAAGAGTTTCTTTTCAATTGAACTATCTTAGCAGGAGATATTTTCATGTCATTTCAGCTTTGTTGTGAGAACTGGTATATGTGGTTCTTGCACCACTTCTACAACCATGAGCTTCCATTAAATTGGCAATTCCATCAATCTCTTCACTTTCAACATTAAAAAAGAAAAAACAGGCTAACAAGAAATGGTGTGCAACACTCACATGAGCATAATCATGACTACCACAGACCCTTTTGCCCCTGCTTTGACTTTTAGTTGCTTGTAAAGATCAAAGTTGTGCTCTACTGTGATGTGTAAAAACTGTTTCTGGTCTCCAGTTGATACACCTCTGGATTAATGTGAAACTTATTTAACCAGCACTGAATAGGGAGCATTCTGTATGTATACTTAGGCTACTGTGTGTGAAGTGGTCTCTCACTGGCTCTAAGAGTTTGTAAGAATGCAGAGAAGGAGGTTGCGCAGTGCTAGCTGGCTGTTTCAGATTCTGAAAAAGTATATGAAACCAATTAGATGGGCACACTTTCAATTTTCATTTTCTGATTCACGTATATTGTCCAGTGGGTAAGAGAAGAAAGTGAAAAGCATCTCTACTAAGAAGCAAAGACATAGTGGCTAGATTTAAAATTCAGCGGTTGTTGCAGTGCTTTTGCAGGGCTCATCAGCATTAGAGGATTCTTGGGGGAAAAAAACCACAAACCTAACAATAAGAAATACATGGCATGAATTCTTTACTGGGGGTTTCTTCAACAATATTCATACTTATTTATTGGAAAAACAGGTTTCTTTAAGTCTATTTTAATACTTATACAATGTGGTCTAGTCAGGAGATATCAAGGGAGAACAGTCTTTACAGAATTTGAGATTTCTAAGTCCATAAATGACAGTGCTGTATTTTTTCATAAGAAATGCAAAAACCATGTAAAACTGCTTCGGATTCTAGCATGCATACAGTACTTAGTAACCCTAAAAGGGAAAGAAGTATATGAACTAGAATTACGATTTTAAAATTGAAGATGTTGAAGAAAAATCATATGAGTACAGACTGAAAATTAAAACTGTGTTTCTGACACAGCTTTTCATTTCCTTTCTAGCACTAACCTGTTTCTTATAACAATGATGGGGTTGCTATGGTGATTACTTATTATCTGACATAAAATATATTGATATAAAGGAGGTTAAGTGGAGAGCACAGCATATTTGATCTAGTTCCAATGAGAGGTGTACAAACATGTACTATGGAAAGTGGTTAGGGAACTGATGCAAAACCAAGCAATTGGCTTGGCAAAAGTAAGATCTACACAGGAAAGAAAGCAGAGGTCAAAAATCAGTGCTGCTGAGGAACAGTTCTTAAAACACATGAAATCCCTCAACCCGGTTTGAAGTCATCAAGAATTGACTTGACTTACCAGAACCCTCTGTAGAGAAAAAAAAATAATAAGAGTTGATCATAACAAAATGGTCACATTTCAACACTGTATAGGACCTGGAGCTCAGCAATTTCACAAGAGAAACAGAACACACCCAGGGGAAGAGAAAAAGTGCTTCTTTAAATGATACAACCCTTAAGCTAAAAGACAAGGCGAAAGATACAAAACAAACAAAAAAAAAATTTAAAAGTCATAGTTGGATCCACAAGGACCAAGCCCATTACTGCAGTAAATGCAATGTAACTGCCAAAATGACAACTATCTGCTATTTCCAAAGCAGGCTTCTTCCACAACTCATCTCCCAGCCTCTCAGGTGTGACTACCAACAGACAGCTTAGTTCCATGTTGTAACATGACCCAGTACTTCCTCTCCAGTGTAGGGGTGTGCATGATGTGCAGAAGTACAGACTCGTACTTCTCCCACTGCCTAGCTCCTAAGTATTGAAGCAAGGTCTCATGCACTGCCATGATGCACATCAGGAGTCAGACAGTACATGTATGGCAGGGGGCCTGGTACAAGATCACATCAAAAGGATTGCTCTAGCAGGCAAAAATTAACAATTTAGATTTACATCTATCCTATTATGTATCCTAAAGGATTCTTCTATTTTAATTATAGCCATCTAAAATGCTAAATTTCTAACCTATTATCATGCACTAACATCTAGCTATCATGAAAGAAAAAAGCCAGGCAAATGCATGATTCATCCCATCTTGAGATAGCAGTCTAACCTAGGATGGATGAATCATATCATAGAGTTGTTTCTCTTTCTTTTCATTATCAAGGCAGCCTCAAATAAGAGTTGATACCTAACTACCATATGGTTAAGGCAGTATGTCTCCTACTGCCCCACAGATCGAAAGTGGGTAGTTCAACACTACTCACTGCCACAAAATATCTCTAAGCAAAGCACACATTGCCTTAAGTAGTCTTCTACTTCAGTGAAGCAAAGCAGTTTCATATCCCTTATTAATTCAAAGTCTATCAACAGGAACAAAACCTACATTGCGTTCTCTTAAGAGAAGCAAGCTACATTTGAGAAGACAGGGCACGTAACAGAAATCTATCAGCACAGCAAAGTGGATACTTACAGAAACAGTCGAGCTGGGTGTATTTGTACCATAGCCAGAAGAAGGGAGAGAAGCCAAAGACCAGCGGCGACCATCAGTCCTGTTGTGAAATCAAGCTTAGTCAAGTGAATGCTGCAGCATCCTAATACAAAAACATCTGTGGAAGTTGCATTCCAAAACCATGATACAAACAGGGTTTTTAATAAAGAGTAAACTTTCACAGGGGACCACAATAAACAAGTATTCAGCAAGGATGACTTAGGCTTACAGAATTTTTTTTTTTTAGTCTGCTTTTCTACTTAAAAACCTATCAGATGAAACAATTGGAAAATGAATGAGTAGCTCCACAGAATTGGTGTCACACTAACACATACAGAAATGGACAACAGGAGTCTTCACAACTCTCAGGTCCATCAGATGAAAATTCATGAGAAGCAAATTTGAAACTTGTGAATAAATGCAAACACAATGCTCTGAACCACAGAATAACCACCAGAGACTGCTTTAAATACAAGGGTAGTGCTGTCTTAAGTGACATCACTACAGGACACCAGCAAACCAGCAGGCTCACGTCAAATAACTGCAAAGAATGATTAGGTAAAAACAAACTTGGTAAGTGTTAGATATGTAAATCAGGAAAGACACCTTTGCAGCAAAAACATGCTCACTCAAAATACAATTAAAAAAATAATTATAACTAAAACCAACTTCTGTTCTTCACTGCTTGAGGTTAGCTACACATACACAATATGGAACTTGAACATTCAATGTGACGAACCAAAAAACAACTATGGTAGCCGTGTTTTGATTTTTGAGGAGGAAACACTTACCTGTCATTCCGGTGCCCATGACTGGAGTAGAATTGTACCAAATATGTTAAAAAAAGCAAAGTAATACAGAAAATAAATAACAGGACGAGTTTTTATTAACAAACTATATGATATTGGGGGAAAGGTGAATTGAAGCTCTGTTTTACAGCCAGTACAAAGATCATCTCTTAAGTCTGATTTACACAAAAAGTATGATTTCATAAAGGAGTACAGAAGTCATGACAAATCAGAAACCTTAAACCTCTTGATGCAACTTCCCTACCCTTCAAGCTTAACTGTCTAAAAAAAACCTTTGCTTCTCTCCATTCTAATACCTTATTTCCTACTCCCGTTTATCCACCCACAAGCTTGAACCCAAGTCTCTGTGACTTTTAATATACACAACGTGAGAAAAGAAACTACAGTACAGAAATACTGCTAAAATATAAAGGGAATACGTGTTAGAGGGACTGCTGACTGTATCAAAGACTGAACTCTGGAAGAAAATTCCTCCTCCAAAATTCTGTTTTTAAATCATTAATTCTGCTCCCTTCTCCCTTTCCCCCCCAGTATGCATGACAGACTAATGAACAATTCTAAAAAGGACTTTTCTCTTCATTTTGGCTCAGCTGCACAGATAAATATGTTCACAGTTAAAGGAACAAGAACTTGGAATGTATTTAAACATGGGCGAGACCCATATACTCTGCAGCTGCAAGACAGAAAATACTTTCTTGCTGAATAACTCATATTGAACAGGGTTCCCACATCACGCAGCAACTCTCACACAGAAAAGCCACCAAGGGTGGAGATGGGATATCACAGAAAGTTATCTGGGAAGCAAAGATAGAAGAATAGGAGGTATCCGTAAGGGAGGAAGGGAAAATAGGTCAGGAAGCACCTACAGCACTTTCCCCTGGACTCTTACACACCATTTGTCTTTGCCCTCCAGTGCGGTCCTACCCATTTCCCAGCAGCTCTGGAAAGCAGGATCTGTCACCTACCCATAGCCTTGTAGATACGGGACTTACCTGTACCAGCAGAAGACGCCTAAGCAGTGGCTACCAAAGACACAGGCTATTCGTGGGCATTGATCACCCCACCAGATGTAGGCAGAGGAAGGTGACACTACTGCTCGTTGTGGAGGAGCCAGGGGAAGGCTGCCTCCAGCCTGGTGCACCAGCTGGCAGCGTGGCAGAGGGCAGCCTTCCCACTGCAGCTCCCTTTGCTGTCACTGCTGTGTGGCGTGGCCAGCAGCTGATGAGAAACAGCTATGCTAGGAAGCCTTACTTTCCCACAGTAGGCTTCCAAACCATTTATTTTCCATTTCCCTCCCTTCCTCACACTTCCCTAGCTTTTTGGTACCGCCATGACTAGGGGACAGGGCATGGAAAAGGAATATCCATACACCTATACCACCTTGCCTTTGTTCCTTCAACCTGTTCTGTCCCCCCCACACACGCTGTCCTCCCGTTCCTTTGTATTGTCATTAAATTTACAAAATATAACAGAAACAGCATGAAGTCAGAAGTCTGAGAACTGCTCTCATTAACCACAGCTCACTTTACTACCAAAATGCATCCTATCACAGGTTATATGACAACAACCACAAGACACATACCAAATTCTTAAGAAAATTTTACATTATTGCTGTTTTAAACTTAAGCGTCATCAAGAATTTTCACTATAAACATAGAACTGAATCAGTTTTGATAGAAAATTGCTCTAAAGAAGTTTCTTGAATCTAGTGAAGTGGTGACATATTTTGAAATCACAGAAGCTTCTTGTGTTAGCATTCCTTTAATTAAAGAATTTATTTACAGCCTATCACAGTGCTGTAAAAATGGTCAAAATCCAAATTCCTTTTTTTCCCCTCTTGAATTTTAAGGTTTGCAAAAAAATAATGATTTAAACTTTCTGTTGATTACTGGTGGGAAAGGAAAACTACTTCCTGCCCGCTGTATTTCTAAGTAATGCTTGGTCTTTCACATCTGCTTTTTCCATTATAAGATATTTCTGGATTTAATGAAACTTTCTAAAAATATGCTCACAAACAAAAGTAATCTATGAAGAGATAGCTTTCCTTTTTTTAAGGATACTATCAAGAGGAAGTAGATTCAAAAGAAACACTCAACTTTAAGGGGTTGATTAAAGAAGTGACATCTCATGCTACTAGAAAGATTGACAAGATATACTGTCACAGATTAATTGAATTCAGAAAAAAAGAATACACAAGTAAAGTTTTCTCCCCTTTGCAGCTTTTAAAAAGAGTTAATCCATTTCCTTGAACTCACTTTAGAGAGCTTGTGTGCTACTTTACCGAACTAACAAAATAAAGGAAGTAAAACCATAGCAGCAAAGTGCCAGTTACATGCCTGGCACTACTTAATGACAAAGATAGCCACAGCATTCCAATTTCATTTTTTGTGCATATGCTCTTAGGTCAAAATATAAAATCTGCCTACGCTCTCAAGGCTTAGACTAAATGAACTTATTGTTTGAGGTAGGCTGACAAGCTGTTAAGTGACAGGGAACTACACTGGCCCAAACAGGCAGTCTCCCATGATATGCTATCAACTTTGGTTACGGTTCATTTAATAATAATTTACTTCATAGATCACTTCACTTTAGCTCTTCAAAAATTCTACTAGCATTAATTAATCCTCACAACACTTTCATGCCAGAGCTGACCATCTCAATGGTACAGATAGTGAAACAGGTCAAGGTCAGGTATTAAAGGTATGGTGACAGTATTGCTGCTGCCAGTAGAATCAGGCTCTGAACTCAGGACCTCTATAATAGTACTATTATAAGAGATACACTTCCTATATTGTTAAGAAAAAAAAAAAAAGAAAAATCACAGATGTAGATTAAAATTTCCCCATCACTCAATGGATGAGGAGATAGTGTCTGAATCGTATGTATTCCAATTAAATAACTTAATTTAAAAAAAAAAATATTCA
>VXBH01009598.1:41358-60848 GCA_013400035.1 Rynchops niger
AATGTAGGGATTCAGGTTTTATTCTTTTGTATATAAGGTTTAGTCAATTTAAATGAGGCAAGCTTTAGTCTGAAGAAATGAGAGTGCTGTCAAAACATAATGAACATGACACACCAAGATGAAGCACGCAGCTGCTAGCAGCCCTACTTTGGCAGAGTTTGTCCTGAGTCTTTGCAACACTAAAGCGAGCATTTCAGTTTTGGCTAGGTATGCACAGACAGTAAGCTAAGGGTCCTCTCTAGGTACTCATGCATTAGTGTCCAATGCTTTTTTCTCTGCCATTACTATCACCTACCAGCATGCCACCAGAACTTAAGAAAGAACATCTTTTTTAAACCATACAAAAGAGGAGACCTCAGTCATGGAATTCATCTTTCTAAAAAAAAATCTAGAGGGAAAATAAAATTTAAAATGCACCCAACTGGATGCATCACCACGCTAGGCATGTACTGTCTGAAGGGATCAAATGCATGCAAGACAGCATCATTGCAAAAATATCTGCCAAGAAAAATCACAGAATTGAAAAAATACCTGTGAAATCTCTGCTGTTCAGATCTAAGGAAGACTGTTGCAAAGACAGACTTCTTATGCTATAGAAGGCTTCTCATTTTCCATCCCTCCAGTGTATTACAAAAAAAATAAAACACGTTCTTCATTAAGCTTTAACTGTATTCGCGAGTTAGATTTATGTTTAGTGTATTGAACTCCAGTGACTGCTCTCACTTGTACTCTAGGCAATTTTGATTGCTAATTTTTCCTCTTCTCACATAGGAGAAAATAAGTAGAGTTTCTACAGAAGTAAGTAGGTGTATTTCTATCTATTCTGTTCCCTCCTAAAACAATTGATTCAGGTTTAACTTGTCATAGAGATAAATATTTAATTATGTAACATAAAAAAAAAAGAAAAGTATTAAGCCAACTACTAACTTCAGAGCTGTACAATATTCATAAAATAGCTATATACAAGATAAAGTCTGCAATGCATACAAAGTGGTCAGGCAGCAGAGAGCAGACAAAAAGAACGCTCAGGATCATAAAACAGCCCACCACATAATTCTGCTTCATTATCCACCAAATGCAGTTTTTGCATCTTCATATCATACAACCTATTGAGAACACACTGATGGGTTCATTTAAATCCCACTGCTTCTTGAATTTCTTTTTTAATTTTATTTGTGTTCTGGGAAGGGACATAAACCAAGTTATTAGGTGAACAGCACGTTTGCTATCATACCGAGGTATTTAACTAAATTCCTCAATGCACAAATATTAGTCTTTCAAAATAGAAAGATAAGTAGGAAGCCAGTACAAGAAGTAGAGGAAAAATACATAGGGATGGCCTAAATCGTGGCTAACTATGATCATCTTTATTTTACATAAGTCAGAAGAAGCAAAAAAAGTTAGAAATACCTCACCGGAAAAAAAAAAAAAATTAATGATCAGGAGCCACAGTAGTGGTTTTATAATATTTAACAAGTGTATCTTAAAAAAAAAAAAGTGTCATACATCACACCTGCGAGATCAAAGCATCAATAGTTTGGCGATGTTAACCAAATGAAGTGCCTTGACTTGCATAGTAGATAACCCTGCAGAAACCATTTGCATTAGACAGGAAATACCCTACTTACTGGAAGCATGCCTGTCAAGGCTACAGCACAGAGAGCAGGCTTGAAACACAGGTCTCACTGTGCTCTCAGCCATCCCCAGAACTTTCGCATTAACCCAGATCACTCCAGTTTTTTACTCTAGACTACAAGCTCCTGTTGCATCTCTTGGGATAAGAGGATGCAGCCAGATGCTTCTTATTATGTTGGTCAGGCTAGGGGCGGGATGTTTTTCACTGTGCTCCCTGGCTTATTATCAAGAGCTTGGGAGAAATCTGGGGCAGCGTGAGGAGCAGAGAGGCGAGCTGGGGCTGTTGGATGCCATTCACTGCTGCTGCTACCTTCTGAGCCTCCTCTCCACCCCTGGCTGGAGTGCCATCTGCCAAGCTGTAGCGTAGACACTGTCGCAGGTGGTGCTTGCTGCTGGCTCTGTCCCCACTTTAGGGGCTAGGCTGGTGTCCCACGGTTGATGCTGCTTACAACACTAAGTAGTCAGATTCAGGCAAAGAAGTAGCTAGGGGATCTCCTTCTTAGCCTTCCACCCCCAGTTGAAATTAAGGTACAGAGCAAGAGCCTTTTCCACACTTACTCTGGATTTCTACCCAGTCTAGCCCTTCAAAAAACCCAAACAAAAAAAATCAATAAAAAAACAGGTCCTCTTACAGTCATATTTCCTTTGAACAACATCTATTCAGACTCCAGGACTAACCATAGCCAATCCCCCAGGCCATTTCAGTACTGCAAGGGAGCCAAGCACATACCCTGAGCTTTCTGTAACTCAGTTGAAACTGAGGCCAGCATAGTTCAGAATTAAGATAAAACATGGGAGTGTCTCCAAACTACAGACGGAAGACCTGTTTATCCAGATACCTACCACAGTGAAACACTCTCCACCTTATCCCCAGCTTTCCCATTCTATTTTCCATTTAAACCTACCAGCTCTTGGCTTTCTTTGCCTTTTCCTTGCTGATGGTTGTTCCCAACAACCACAGCTCTGAGCACCACTGTTCATAACTCATCATATACCACGGAATTGGTGGGCCAGGATAAGCCAGACAGACCTCCTCATAGCATTGAAAGCATTCCCCAAATAGCACAGAGAGTAGCTTTAGGGACTGCTTCTCTTGACCAAGAGTGTGCATGGTGTCAATACTTGATAAAGTATCAAAACGTTAAAAGTCTGCCATGATCTGAAATTATGCTGTCCTTCTACATGTGCCCAGCCTAGAAAGTCTGGTGCCTCAGTAGATGTCTAGGACACCTCAAAAGTGACCAAACCATTTCCAGCTGGGGGAAGGAAAGAAGAGATAACTTAGTCTGCTTTGCTTCTGGCTAGAGAAGTTCTGCTTCATCTGCCTTTCAACCTCCTCAATTTGTTTGTCCCCATCAAAATAATTTATGTTGCCAAGGCCACTTTCATATAAAAAGAATCACAGACTTATTAAAAAACAAGTCTACACAGTATCCTTTATCAAATGAAACGCTGTCTGCTCTGCACTCCAGGGACTCTCCCCATGAGAAAAGACACCAGAAGACAAGCTCCTAGAAATATATCTCCCTACATTATTTCACAATTGTTATGACAGTTTTGAGGGGGGTTTTGTGGTTGGTGTTTTTTTANACAGTTTTTTTACATGGTTTCACTTTCAAACCCAGTAGTTCTCTTCTGGTTTAACCCCTAAAATAATTCATATTTATACCTGACTCCGTTCTCCTATAATTAAATAGAAACAATTCATTTTTACTCGGAAGAGTAGCGAGTCCAGACAGGACTGCTTCTTTCCTCCCTTACCAAATTTGGTAGCTGTCGACCTCCCAAAACTATGAGGGAGCACACGATGATTGTATGTGTTGTCTTTAAACCTTTAACAAATACTACCAAAGACTCAAGGGGTTAGAACAGGTAATATAATGCCAGAGCAATGCACCTGACTGGAGAAAAACTACATTCCCAGATCAAACCTACTAGCAACAGGAGAGTCTGAATTTTTTTTATATTCCTGCTTGGGCAGGACCCTAAAGCTAAACATTGATATGAAAAGTTATCTTTTATTTTCTGACTGAAGAGTAACCTACTTACAGACTAGCTGCTAAATAGCTTAGTCTCCCTTACTAGAAAAAGATCTAAGACATTAAGAAAGTTGCTAAAAAACTTCTACAAGCCATGTGTCTTCTTTTTCTTTTTTTAAAAATATAATTGTGTGGATTATAGCTTGTACTGGATCTTAAAATATTTTCATTATTCCTAGCTTATTGTTGATGCATATTCCTGGGAGACTTCTGCCTTTCATAGAACGATGACTCTTCTGAAACTGGCAGATTTAACATTTTAGTTCACATTCACACCAAAAAACATAAAGATTATAGTTCATCTGTAAACATTCACATCCCAAAAGCAAGCCACGTGTGTGCTATGTGCATGTGCCTGTACGTATATAACTTTAACCTTCTGTCAGAAGGTGGTCTACAACAAGGGAATGCTAGAATAGAAACATTAGAAGAATACTGAGCTAAATTTTTGAAGAACGTTATATGAGCCTCATTTCATTACTCAGTGCTTCAATGCAACCTTTGTCGCAGCACTATACAGCCAGGACTAAACAGAAGAAAAGCAAAATAGAGTTTCATAGGACAAAAAAAAAAAAAAAAAAAAAGAAGTGACATGATATTAAAATAAAAGTCTGTAAATTCACTCAGAGGAAAAATAAGGAAATACTAAAAAAATCCTTTCCTTCGTCTTCTCTCATAAATATCCTGGCCTCACCTTTTGTCTTATGAATAAGCTTAGGCAAATGATTCAACTATGTTTTCTTTCAAATTGTGTTACTCAGAGGAGGATCTTTGCCTCAGACCTGAAAGATGTGTACGTCATTTTTAACACAAGCATTTTGCAAAGGCATGACAATAGTCAGCTCTCAAACGCCACTACTCTGTTTGGAGACACTTAGATAGTGACACCTCCACCTTGACTGAGAGAGATGGCAGCCAGTATCTTAGAAAGAGCCCTTCATCTCTCCTGTAAAAGGCACCATAAGCATATGGGCACACCATATTTCCAGTGTCTTGGAGGACGCAGATACACTTGCCCACAGTTCCAGCCAAGTTGCCCCAGACCTTGCTGGACTCCTCATGAGGTTCAGGAAAGCTGTATGTCACAGAATTGCCACCGCTGCTCTTCAATGTGGGGGAATTGCCTGGCTCCACTTCACAGCCAGGCCTGGGGCACCCCTCAGCTGGAAGGACTCTGCCTCCATCACCGGAAAAAATCACTTGTGGAACAAGGTTTGCAAATATCAACCCAGCAAAGCTTGATGCCTTTTACACCAAAACCTCCTTTTCTATAAACTTCACATCTTCAAGAGAAACACATGGTTATCAAAGAGATGATAGCCTACACGCACAGGGCATAAGCAGAGTTCACCTGTATTCACCAAAATCACTGTTAATCCCACCTAAATACATAAGGCCTATCACCACTTAAGAAACAAATGCGTCACACGGTTTTGAAAGAGAAGCAGGGACAGTGAGCACTTCCCAGTGAGGGGCATCTTCAAGGCTCCCCCTCCCATGTACTGATGCCCAACTGCCACGTGATCTTTAAAAACAACTGGAATGATGGTGAAACAGTACAGCTGCACAAGCTACCACCTTAAGCAGTTTTATTCAGCAGAAAGTTTCTGATACAACAATAAAAACAGACTTCCTTTTGTTGCAGCCAAAGGGGAAGGGGGGGAGGGCATTCAAAGGTATTACTCTCCAGCAGACATACTCTCCCAGTAAGAGCGGAAAGTCCTAAGCACTGCCACTATTTAACCTCTTGAGAACCAGAAGTGAGGATACACATCCACAGATTGGAAAGCACTGCCAAAGATGAAGCACAGTTGCCTACTGAACATTTGACACATGAGGGGAATGAGCTTCACGGCTTCTACTGCACATTGGCATTAACTGCAGTGGTTTACCTCTCTCTCTCTCTCCTTTCCTCTTACATACATGAGAGTTGCCAAAAAATTGTAATAAATGCCTAATTTTAAACGAAGCAATATGAAATAAGTTTGAACCCTTTCTTTAAAGGAGTTAACACAAATAACAGGAAAGGAGCAGGTCCTGCTCCTTTTTACTTCTGAACTGTTAAAAAAGCCAAGAGGCAATTTATGTAGGTATCACAGCTTCCATACAAGTAATAAACATTTTTTTGATTAACATTTTGTACAGTCTTTTGCTTGGACTTAAGTAGTACTTAAGCAGTTAATACATTGGAATTAAAATAAAGAAAACACTTTTAAAAAGTGAAAAAAAATCACTATTTAGGACAAAATATGGGTGTTCAAAAACTGTGCCCTTTACTGGTTAGGATCCCAAATATGACCAATTAAGCAGCAGGCATTTAACTTCAAAACTATGTTTGTTTCCGAAGACCTCTGGCAGCACCATCAGTGCCCCACATTTGAGCGTGCACACATTGACTGCAGTTCAGAAATTTAGCTTGCAAACAAAAGAAACCCTCTCTTCACTGAGACCCACGTTCTCCTTCCCTCCCACTGTCAGCTGACCAGATGTTTTTTAATTAAATCATAATTAAGAATCTAGAAGCACAATTTTCCCAGGGAGGGGAGACAAAAAAAATAATAATCCTTTCACTGTGCCCATTCAGCTGTCGGTGTCTGTTGAGCCTACCGAAGAGGGCATCAATTAATGCCAGCTATGGCGGCTTTCATGAAGAGGCTGTTTGTTCAGTAGGAACCAGCCGTCTGCAAAGTCATGCTGAAATGTAAGCGACCAAACACTCCATGGTCACAACGTCAAGACATCACTGGACATATACGTGCAGCCAGCCAGGTGGCATTCCCCATGAGTCATACGGAACTGTAACAAATTAGAATCTTTTTGCCCTTGGAGTTCCGAAATACAGCTACATCCCTTTAATAGCAAAACAACAAACAACCAATATAAAAAAAGCTGTATGTCTGGTCTTTCTTTTTTCATGATGAAAAATTAACTTATGTAACTGACATAACTGTTGATTATTATTTTTTATTTAACAAGGCTTCATGATAAATTTAATAGAAAAAATAATGAAGTATGTGCTGGCACATAGCTGACACCATTTACAAAACTACAGAAACTACATCAATGACTTCTTCCGACCACAAATCTTTCTTAGATATACAGTATCTACACTTAAAAATTATCGGTGTGTCTATACTCGTATAACTACACAGGCATATTCTCCCTTCTACAGATGTAGTTGCAACACAAGGTAGAAGTCTTTTACTGGTTCAGATTTTCCCAGACAGAAATAAAAATAAACAGTGAGAATACAAACTATCTTTTTCAACTGTAATTGTGTACTAACAAAGCTACATCAGCAAAATTAACGGACTAGCTACAGCTCAAATAACTACCCCTGTATAAAACCCAATGCGTAGACTGGGTCTGGGGGCAAACTTCAGCTCCATGCAGCAGTACATCTACTGAGGAAGGCAATCTATTACACATGCAGATCACACTCCTTTGCTGCAAAGTCACAGTGAGGTAATTGGAAAAGTCTGTATAATAGTCCATGAAGCAATTCAAACATCTCCAGGCATAGTCATCAGCAGGTATGACAGCACAAGGCTTCTAACATCCACTCGGTCTCTTTTATTTTTTTTGGTAATGCTTAATCATCAAGCACCACACAAGCCAGGAAAGATCAGATGATTTGCATGCTTCAGTTTGCCGCCACAGACCTGGCACTTACATATACATGGACATTTATACTATTAAGAATAGTATAGTGCAGTATTAAAAAAAAGTTTCAGTGGTGTATATTTCAAGTGACTGGATTACTCAAACAGTGAGGTCAGAAACAAATTACTAGGCTGTCCCAAATAAGTACTGATAAAGTGTTCACATTATGCCACCAAATGCTCCCTTCCCCTTGACATGCTATGCCACTTTAATGATCCAAGTATCCAGATCTTTGAACCAAAAATATTGTACAACTTTAGAATCCCTTAAGCCTACCTAAGATAGGTTTTCTGGAGATCAAAACACAATCGTGCTGGGTTGAAATCTCTCATACAGGCTCTGAGAAGAGATGATATGTGTCGTGGTTTCAGCCAAATTGGCCAATGGCCGGTGACAGATGCTCCCCCCCAGCCTCTCATGCACGGAGAGGAGGAGGAGAGATAAAGAGAGATTTACAAGTTTAGAAGAAACTAAACTACTTTAATGAAATATTAATAAAGAAATAAAAAGGAAAAGAATGAAATAGATACAGTATATACAAAACCGTATCAAGCTCCCAGGACGGCGTCACCAGCAGGCACTGGGGAAGTCCCAGGTTGGACTCAGCCATGGGTGGGAACCGGGTTCTAGAGCTGGAGTCAGGAAGCCACGGATCAGAATCAAAGGCAGATGAACAGACAGGACCCACCTCGGACGTCGGCCATTGAAGGAAGAGAGCTGACCCTCTGGTCCCTCAGCTTTTATACTGAGCATGGGGCAGATGGGATGGAATACCCCTGTTGGTCAGTTTTGGGTCACCTGCCCTGTCCGCTCCCCCGTGCAGGTGGGACCCTTCTACACCCCTCCACTTCCAACTCTCCAACGGGGCAAATAACAAAATTATCTGACCTTGGTTGTTACAGCAGTAAGTATAACCAAGAGCCTCTCTGCACACCATTCCTTGGCACAGGCTGTCTTATCACTCTGAACGAACCGCTTTAGACAGGACATGCTGTTAATTTCAGAGCATTAGAAGAGGCCTAGCTAAGAAGTAAAGTTACTCAACAGAAAGCTGGTTCTGTTTTACCTCAAAACAGGACAATATGTTATCCAGGGTGAGGGGAAGTTTTCTTCTCTGCAATGGTGTATTTCAAGCTCTTTCCCACAAATGGTGGCCCAGCACAATTATAACACAATCTGACCTTAAATTTATCCACATCTAATGAAAAACTGCTAAGTGAAACTGGAAAATTAGTTGTTTTCCTAGCAAAAAAACCCAATATACATTCAACACCACAAGTCTCCAAGCAGAGCTCTAATGAAATAAAATGTACCTCCAGGAATGAATCTAGTCCACAAAATCCATAGATAATTTGACTTTACCCAGATTTGTCTCTCACAAGTAATATTTTACAGAAACTTGGAATTTTCAGGACTGAGTAAGCTTGGTTTCTTTTATAGTTCTCCTGATCCCCTCAGTGGCCAGTAGCACCCTATTTTCTCATGAAAATATAAGAACATAGAAACCAGACAAAAAAAAAAAAATTAAAATTAACTTTTATCCCTAGTATTACTTTTCCATACTAGACTTAATCTATACAATGATACAGTATCCCACAAGAATACAGAGAAAAGATAAAGTCCATCTTAAACACAGCAGAAGCAATTTATGAAAACAAATTTTGCATATACTTTGCCCTGTAAAAATGTCCATACCAGGAAAGGAATATTTTACTACCAAAGTAATGTACTAATTGCTCACAAATAGAAGTAGGTCACAGAGAATTCATGAAAGCAAATGTCAGTGACTCAGTGTAGGAGAAAAAAAAAAAAAAAAAGAAAATGAGTGCAAGGATATGATTTATAATGTGCAAATAGCTATGAGCTAATATTCTGAATAGGAAAAATTTCACAACGAAGATTTGTATAATTCACCCTGGTGTATCAAGAATGAAGCATCACATAAAATGACTAGTAAAGCAAAATCCGCTGTAGAGGCAAAAAAGCAAGCAGTGACAATTACAGTTAGCATTTTAATTTTGAACACATCAGTTAACTTACTCGCCACAGCTATGAAAGCCTACCTGATACAACAGCAGCAATAGCTTTAGGTGCCAGATCTAGCAGTGCTGCTAGCAGTATCAAGAGCAACGTGAGATGCTACAGGAAATAATGCCTGTGAAACTACGCAACATAAGATGGTATACATCTATATTAAAACTTAACAGTTTAAACAACATCTGCTCCAATATAGGCAGGATTGCAGGCAAACCAAAGGAAAGGAAATCAAAGTGAGCATGTTGTCAACTATTATATGATGTAGTATGTGCAGTTATTCTTCAAGCTCTAGATTCTGGATTCATACAATGATTCAAGAACTCGCAAGTTTTCAGTATTTGAGAATAGGGTTTTGTTGTTGCTGGGTTTTGGTTTTTTTTTTGTTTTGGTGGTTTTTTTTTTTTTTTTTCCCCTTGCTTTGGCGTTTGGTGATTTTCTTGGAAGTTCAAAAACTATTTTGGCAATGGAGACGTAACTCTTCTACAAAAAGCCATTTTACATAAGTCTTCATTGCTTATAAACTGTTCATTACACAACAACTAATATCAGACATGAGCAATGTAGTACAAGAAAAATTAGAAAAAAGATCACATTTTTTTATTCCACGGATCGCACTGTTTTGAATTACAATTTGCGCCTATGACTTATGCTGGATTTAGACCTAAGAAACACTCAAATTGTCATTAAAACAGTACCATGCAGTTCATGATGAGTAAGTTTCCCCCTCTCCTCAACTTGAAATACCACCACATCACATTCCGCAAATTCTCTAAGACATACTACTACGCTAGCAATTAACTTTTAATGTGGACAAGCTAATACCAAGACTACCCACACATTTCAGTATGCTGAATTGCCACAAGGTTACACCATCATCATTATCATTTTGAGATTCACATCACTGATTCCACCACAGAAAGCAGTCTTGCAGATTACCAGTCATCTTAAACAGCACAGATGAAGAGAACTGAAAGCTGAATCTACAGTTTAAGATTAATCCAGTAGTTTTAACACGACTACTCTGCTCCACTGAAAACTTGCTTTGGCACAACTGCCACATACTGTCCGTTTGATGTAATGAAGAGGAACTACGACACATAGCATTCTGTGATCTTCTAACCGTCTCAGCAGCAAGGAAGGACATGCTGAGAGCTTGAACGCTAATCCCTAATTTCCTTGATTTTGCAAAACAGAGGCCCCAAACCTCTAATTTGGTTCAATTTAATCAAACATTAGACTTTCTATTAACATAAGTTCTAGCTCAGCTTTTCAAATAATCATTACAACCACCTCAGACAGACTACATTCAGCTTGAGAGCTAAATGTAGGCATAGATCTGAAAGACAAAATATGTCAGCAAAAGCCATTTCACCAGACATCTTGAATATAAGAGAGTAGAGACAGTTGTTGGGATTATACTTTCTTCAATTCATAACTGCAAAAATTGCCACTACCCATATAAACAGATTTTCACCTTTGAAGATGTAAATTAAATGATGAAACACATTCACATAAATCAATGTTAACATAATCACATGCTTTTTAATAATCCCCCTTCTACAAATGCATAACTAAACATTAAATCAAAATGATTTTTCAGTCTTTCAAAACCTCAAGAAAGTCTCTGCAAGTAATGGTAGCACACAATTTAGAAGGGCTGGACAAGTAGTTTGATGTACATATGGGTGTGTGACCAATTAAAAAGTGCCTGATTGTTTTTCCAACCTAGCTAAAATTTATTACAGACCTCTGACTTGTTTTATGGGGATGTATGATCTCTTGCTTCATTGTGACTAGCATAAATTTAGCTGATACAGGAAAGTAATGACAAACAAATTTTTAAAAATGACCAATAAAAAAACTCCTCCAAGACTCTAGTTGGCAAACCTGCATTCAACAATTCATATTTCCTCCCATAATCTGGTGAAACAGCAATGTAATTCGATTATCTCTTCCTTCCAAAGTGTTCCATTAGATCTCACACGACTGTGGAGACTGTTTACTGATTGACACAGATTCTTTATTTCTTTATATGCTTCAGAGAAACAGCCGCTTCAGAATTCTTCGGAAAAATCTGCTAAACTCCCAAGAGTTTCTTTAAGACTGAAGCTGGACTGAACATGACATTACTAATACTCATAGGCTTGATATGACAGATAGCCAGTGAAACATCACCCATTCAGAGCTTTAAAAACAAGTTATGGTAATAATTCCAGAAAATAATAATCTGCTTCTAAATTCTGGCTATTCAGTATGTTGTATTAGCCATATCTTTAAAATAGATAATGTAGTCACTCTCTCCAACAGACAAATTCTGGTCTTCCAATTCACTAACATCTCCCAGCACACTTTATCACTGTAGAAAAGTAGAAACATGTAATTCACAAGTGGTGGAGACAAGAGTCACTCTGCAATGTGATACAAAGGTACACGTCATATCCTTTACAAGTCTAGATTTAATAGTTAAAATGCCTGCAGCCATATCACCTCGTACTGCGATTTTGTCACATCTCAGGCTACGCCGCATTAGGCTAACTAGCTGCTGCAGGAAATGATGATGATCTCTGACTCAGAGCTAAGCACACACCCCAGTATGGTGCTGCAGGGCACAGCGCTGTTTTGCAGATGAATTTGGGCTGCCAACCACGTGAGATCATTAGAGATCACTGCTTTTGGTAAGTGTAGTCAAGCATGCACTTGTGAAAAAAACAACCAAACATTCAGACACCCAGATCAACTGAAGGTGCTTTCTTCAGTCTTGGGTTGTGCTTCAAGATCTCAACAAGCTCATTAAATATGAAGTTTAATAATTTTGAACATATATTTGTATTAAACAAACCCCTGGTTACCTTAAGCTTTTCTCTACCAAAGCTTCATTTAAAACTAACATGTCTTTTGATAGAATCAAGCTACTGAAAGCTACCCAAGTTAACAAAACCAGGTCTGTTACATACTAAGTATACACAGTTCTATCATTCAAGAGAACATCTCTAACAATTAAGTGCAATGAGGGTATTTTGAGATTAAATTTAGGAACACATAATTATCCAGTTTAACAAATGAAATTCTTATCAAATCGCAGGCCAAGAATAAAAAGTAGGTAAATTATACTGATAATGTCTTCAGAAGGTTATCACCACTGGGTATACAAAGAGAAGCATGGAAGTTCACTGATCTTTTTGAGGCAAACAGGTAGCATGAGGCCACAATACAGATTAGAAGTCAGATTTTCACATTCAAGAAACTAAATTATACCCTCAAATACTTTCACTAAAAAGAGTACTCCTTATAGTTCAATATTGCCATTACATATATTCAGTGTGTTGGGAAAAGGGAAGGGAAAAAAATTCCAATAAGCCTTAAGCAAAACTATCGTCTTGAGAGTGTTACAGTAAGGTGCCTTCCAGCTTACTTCAGGCAAATCAAATCAACTGAAATTAATCATCGATTATACTTGCTTGAAAATCTTGTGAACCACTAAATTCACCAAGTACATAAATGATGTTGCACATTTTCTATTATGGTATTAAAAAGCAGCAAGTATGTGAAAAAATAATCTGCAGCTTTTGTTTTCTACACATCTTTTTTCTTCTAGGACAATATATGCAAACAGAAAATTGTAGGTACTCCTGTCTATGTCCCTACAGCCATTTGATATTCCTCCCAGCCAAAAGAAACTAATTATGCCACTACAGGTAAATACAATGGTCCTTCCTCGTTGAAAAACTCTTTGGAATAAATGATAAATCTAGAGTAAGAGCATCTAAAATAAATTATCTAAAACTACATAATGACTGGATATTAATTTTTTTGTGTGTGTTCAAAACTGTACAGTGATTTCAGACTGTAACCTTCCTCCTTTAGGCTGCAGCAGAGTCAATTTGTAGAAACTCCGAAAAATTGAAGTCAGCTTTGTTCAAAGACTTCTAAAGAAAAACTATCTTCTGTCTGTGAGAAACCCCCACATTTTATAATCTAAAGAACAAAACCCCTTGGTCCAACATGCAAAAAAAGTGGTTAGAAGCATTATTACTCTTACATACACAATAGTGCTATGAGTCCTCGTTGTTGTAGACATCATATGAACACAGCAAAAGACAGCCTCTGCTGAAAGAGCTTACACAGTCCAAAAACCCAGGCATAACATGTAGATGAGACAAACATCTCCAACAGGTTAGAATAGGGTGTGGATGAAGTAAGGTGACAGAAAAGGGTGTGTGTGATACAATTTTTGGCCATCAGGAAGAGTAATCATCTCACTACTCATCCAGCCCATTACCCCATTAACTAATTTAAGGTTTCTATTTGCATCACAGCAGAAATATGCCTGAAGAAGTGATGGCAGAAAAGATAAAACCACCATTTCTGCAGTCTTCGATTTTGTTTGGAAAATGTCTTATGCCTTGTGAACACCACTGTCAGAGATTCAAGAAAAAAAAAAAAAAAAAAGGGAGACTGGTCCAAAATCTACTTCAGTCTTGTTATAGTCGTAGCCATCTCACAAAGCCAGGAGTAAATTTACCTTCCACAGTCATTACCCATGTTCTGTAAGTTTTTTTTTATGAGGCAACAGTAGCCCTCAATTTTGACAGGACTATAAGAATCCACTGCCTAATAAATGCAGAAATCAGTAGATTAATGGGAGTTGTTCTCATAAAATAATGAAAATTAAAACCCAAATACCTTAAAAACAAAAATCTGATACTGCACACTTCTTATCTTAAGAACATAAAGCACCACATCTCTTCCAAATCGTATTATAAAGTATTGTATTTTAACTACTTGGACTTCCATTGTATTTGAAGTGGAAGTCCTATACTTAGTTGCTTTCACTTATCTTGAATAGTTATGTTGATAATATTTGCTGCCTTTGCCCTCAGGATGGCTATTGTCTAGTGATAAGTGAAGTCATCCACTCGTAATTTATGACTTTTATGTTTACAGAATGTTGGTACCCATAAGAAAAGTGGTTTTGTAAAAATACGTTTACAGAGAAGAAAAAAAATATTTTTTACAGCACAAACTGTTCACCTGAAATATTTGTAAACATGTATGAAAACCAGAATGAAAACTGTGTCTGCATCTTTGCTTTTGGTTGTGCAACATTATGTGCGTTGCTACTGCACCTCCAAAGAGACCACTGTGTAACACAGAACACTGAGCCAGTTCTCAAACTTCTGTCCCTCCTCTGACACTAACAATGTCCATAACTAAAAAATGTTTTTTTTCCCGTATGACCTTTTCCATAAAATAGGGTAATTACAATGACTTTCATAATTTTGTGTCTTCTGTTACATGCATATTTAATATGCATAATTTTTTTAGAATAGCAACACCTTTGTTTAAAAGCATAATGATGCTTAGAATGTAGCTTCAAATAATCTAAAACTTGGCAGTGCATGCATAGTACCCCTGTACTAAAACTGTGTTCAGCAACATCTCGTTTCATTAAGTTGCTGGATTTCTAGCATACACTGGGTGTTCCTGCCGCATATGATGTTCTAGCTCCTGGACCTTGATCTTCTGATTGTCCGTACTGCATATGCTTTACTTCATTCCTCTACTACATTTTGGAATGATCCAACTATTACTTACAAGATCAAACCTGGGAGCAGCTCTACAGATCGTTTCTTAGAGTCTACATAAACAAGAGCAACAGTATACTTCTGCCTCCCACTGCACTGCAGTCTTCCAACAGCACCTCAGCAGGACATGTTCTTTCATACAACTCCCACACACTTCCATCTTTTTAGACAGTCTGGCCCATCCAAGAGAGAAAAGCAGCACACAACTCCCCCCACCCATGTCCTCCTCCCACCCACACACGTTTAACACTCCCACAGAGACCTGGGCCAAGCGCTCCCAGCATGCACAGAAGCCACACCACACTGTTGGCCTGTAGGCAAGCTTTCTGGGGCAGGTGCCTTTTAGAAAACACAATGTTATTATTCCCTCAGTATGACTTGAAGGGAAAAGTCATTTTTATATACCATACCGACCAAGGCAGCAAACACAGACAGCCCCCTTTGGGCCTCTCTTCAGATTGTTTCTTTCTATTAATATCCATCTGTTGACCCTTGGACTGGATTTAGGCAGTCAAAGTCCCAAAGAACATACAGAACATATTTTATGTTTGTAATAAGACTGGACCAATGTCTTCGAGGCCATTACTAAGGTTAGTGGGAGAGATAACAGGATCAGCAATAAATTAGTACTGATAAAACACAGCTCACTTAAGGAGCAACAAGAATCAAAAGAAAGTTTACCATCAGAACAGTGGTAAACCTTTAAGATTTTCTCAAACTTGTCAATAATTAAAACACACACGTTGCCTTCACTGGGAGGGACAAATTACTAAATCTCTAACACTATTACTCTGTGTCTTGTTTCCTGTAGACTGTCAGAGTAGGTGATCCTACTGGTTTCTTCTTGCCTTGTAATTTATGAATCAGAAGAAGGAAACACATGATGGTTAAAAGGTATTAATTTATAGATAATGCTGAATGGTTAGGTCTGACCCACACAAACAATTTGCATATTTAATAAAATAACCTAGTATATTCATATACTCTAGTATGTTTTGTATTTCCCTTAAAATATTTCCTTTACAGAAAAGGGAAAAAACCAAAACAAAACAGTTCGTTGTTTTGGGATTTGAGGAAGACACAAGAAAGAATGTGAAGAAACTTAATTTTCAAACCTGAAAAAAAAACCAAAACCAAAAAACACAGGAAAACAGGAAGAAGTTTCATTTTTTGGTTTTGGATTTTTTGCCACCAATAGGAATGGAAGCCTTGCAAAAGATGATAATATTTTGACATTTGGCAAGAGAGAACAGCACATGGGAGAGAAAATCAAGCAGTAAGTAAAAAAAAAACTAGACAGAAGTGTATTTCCCAACAGAACTCATGTTCTCTCATTAGTCAGAGGTCACAGATGGGGAGCAGATGCCTCCAAACACAACAGTTCAATTATCAAAACATGGCAGAAGGGCCAGGGAAGAAGCCAAATCACCAAGCCTCAGGTAAGAAAAAAAAAATAAAAAATACAAGCTTACCTATAAAGTGTGTTACATGTTTTCTTTGTCCATTATGTGGGGGAAGCCAAAGGAAGATGTTCTGGTAAAACTTGATGGTACAGTGAACTGACATAATCATCCTTTTGCGTGGGCTGTTCATAGACAAGGTGAATAGAGCATATTGGACTTGTCTGACTGCCTTTACTTCTACTATTACAGCACTTATGCAAATTCCTTGACATACCCATGAGTAAGAACAAGCTAGACAGGCCTAGACTCACTGAAAAAGCATATTTGTAAAACAAATGTACACAATCTACTTCTTATTAGTTAACTCTGAGGGTTAACATTATTATCACAAAGGATATTACTTAATTATGACTTCTCACTGAACAGCATTGTCAGATGAATGAGTTAATGTTTAAGCATCCTCCTTCCAGCTTCCATAAAAGGAAATAAAAAAAAAAGCTATGTGTTGATTTACAGTATGAAAACTGTCCTGACAACAAAATCTGGTAAACACTAAGGCATCTGTTGGTAGAAACATAAGTCTGATTTATTCTTATCATCGGTATCTAATTTCTGTTTCATCAAAGCCTGGATTATTATGCTTATGTTTGAACTGTGTTAAATTTGTAAAGATATATTTATCAACTAAAAATTCTGATAAAGATTTTTGCCTTTTCTCAGTCAGCATGGACTGTAATCAACATGTGCAAATCTATCTCTTGTGAGAAGTAGCATTCTGTTCAGAAGCTGTGCTAAATCTCGAACAGGATAGGGGCCCAGCAGCCTAAAGAGGGAAGACTGATTACGCAGTGTTCCCAAATGCATGCAGGAAAACAGCCAGGGAAAATAAGGAAAAGTCTATCCTCCACTAGTGTTACAGTTATGAACATCTTCAGTGCTACTTAAAACAATCACAGATAACAAGTACCAGCATTCAAACAAAGTAACTTTTAATTTATTAGCCCTCTCAATTTGAGCTCCAGATGAAACTGGTATTCATAGAATTACCTCTACATGCACACAAAAGAAAGTTACTATAAAGAGAATCCTTCCCCTCTTTCTTATGGGAAAAGGAGATAGGTGTCATGGTATTTCATAATGTAAACACTATACTAGTTTGAATTAGTCAAGTTCAAAAAATTCAAAGAAATAAGCCAGCTTCTATCAGTGCTGGAATAGAGCTAAGAGTCTTGTTCAATTTGGGTAGACAAGCCACATTTTCCAGAAACTAGATTGTAAATGGCTGCACTTTGGGAATTTTCAAAAGCTATACTATGAATGCACCTACAAACAGCAAAAATACCGTCATAGATGGAAAAGCTTCTATACTATTTCTGCCTAGATGTGCCTTTGAATAAAGCACAACTAAGAAAAAAAGAAGTTTTTCTGACTGTTGAACTAACATTCTAGCATCAATCTCATTCAGCTTCTCAATAAGTATTATTTTACAGATACTGCTTGAGTATTTCTGTATATAAATGTCTGTGTACCCTCTTGTTTGTATATTTATTTACAGTCTGTACAGGGTATACATGATACACATGAAAAAAAAAATATTGGTAACATTCCTCTGTAAGTTTACATTCATGAAAGTCTATGGAAACAAAACCCAGGAATTTTGTCAAACACATAAAAAAAAATTCAGACTGATGTGTTCCCGTAATGACACACACAGAAGAAAGAGTGTCTTTTACAACCACCTTACTGCCTTGAGAGAAAGAACGTTTTTTTAAACTCTGCAATACAATACTATAATCAAGCAGGAAGAGGATTGAGGGTATATACATTTTTATTGAACTAAATTATTTCAATGTGTAACACTTCGCATTATTATTTGTTCCAGCAAATTAAGCAGCATTAGGAATAGTATTTGTTCAATAATCAAGACCTCTGGCTTTACATAACGCTACTTTACCCAGCATTAACAGAGATTTTTAAAATTGCTTATATGAAAACATTTACATAAACTAATTTTCTAAAATAAAACTGAATACATGTATGCCTGATTTCCCCGTAATTTATTTGGTTGTTAATAACTATGTTTTAAATGAGTGTAGCTAGAAAAGACAGACACTTTGATCATGTATAAATAGCCATTTTCCTACCAGTAAGCAGTGCCTCATTTGACATCATCTTCAACATTTTTATGAGGGGGGGAAAAAAAGATACCCACTACTGGGTAACCTTTTAACTATTTTTCTTAAATGTATGATTTGAAACCTAGGTTAAAGCCAAATGATAGAGATCAAAAGCAGGCTATTGCATGCTAGAACATCTACATAATTACTGCATATGCAGAAAAAAAGAACGGGTGGGTTAAGGAAGTTGCAGCAGTTTTTACTTTCTAATCACCAAACTGAACATGCCAGTATTTCATGGGAATAACAGATTCTACTTACAATGCTTATTATAGTATTTCAAGAACAATAGAGCATGACAGTTTTCCTTATTCCTAAACAATCATTTAGGTAAGACCACTGCTAACTGAAATAAAAGGCGAGAAAGCTGATATATTTATTCTGGCATGACCCCAATATTTTATACTCATCTGTCAGTGGCAGAAATATCAGTAACACACAGTTTTTGTAGTTCTGAAGTCACTCTACTGGGTAGATCAACCTGGGAACTGTTCTGGTTTATAGTAACTGAGATACGTTTATATTTACTGCGAACCATGCCAAAAGGAGTTCTCTCATTTAACACTATTCGATTTGGTTTGAGCATTTTAAATAAAACCACAGAACTGACCTACCATGAGATTTAAGGCTGCACTGGAAGTGTTTTGTTTTGTTGTTTGTTTTTTTTTAAAATCTCTGCATTGTTCACGTGGAAGTCTACTGAATTAGGTCTAACTAATAGTATTATGTAGCAACAGTATATAGAACAACCACTGCAACAACAACAACAAAAAAGGACTGAAACATTAGTGCTGGGAATTATGTGGTCTCAGAAATTGATAGAAAAATGCGAAGTATATTAAGTGTGAGTGATTCTCCTTATACACCTCTACCCGTGACATGAAAAATCAAGTCAAGTAACCATGTACAGTGTCATGCAGTAGACCCCTATATCAGATGAAATTCAGAGTG
>VXBH01009598.1:85712-115468 GCA_013400035.1 Rynchops niger
AAAAACCACAGCACTACAGCAAAGAACTATTTCTGGTAAGCTCTTAAAATTCTATTATCCATCCCTCTGAGTTGGCATATGTGGAACATGCTGTAGGGAGAAGGGGCTACTGTTCTTGCTTTACTTGATCCAAAACTATATATAAATAAATCTTTCTTCTGAACATTGTCAAGTAGCACAAGCCTCAAATCAAATTGCCATATTCCACGAAACTTTTTTGAACACATATACAAGAATGCAGTCTTCTCCTGGGAACTTTTGAAAATTTACTTAAAACCAAATCTTTATGATATCAGCGAATTAAGTTTTACTCCTATGCTACTTCAGAAGTCGTACAAAACACCACTGTAACAACACCAGCTTCGCCTTTCTGATTCTGCATCAGTATGCAGCAAGTAAAACTGCAATGCCTTTAGTGCCAGCCCCATAAAAAACCCATGGGATCAAAAATTCACATCCCCATATCCCTCTTGGGTGGCAAACCAACAGTAAAGATCCTCCAGGAGGCCCACGTTCACAGATGACAGCTGTGCAGCTCCTGCAGTTCTCAGCTGGACCCTCGTTTATACCTGTGCAACCCCATTAAGATACTAATAGGCTTATACAGATGTAACTGGCTGTAGTTCAATAAAATATTGATGATGATTCACAAGCAGGAACAGAAACAAAATCTTCTCCTCTGCTGTGACTCTACAGGGCTCAAAAAATTTAAATGCTTTTAAAGCATTTCAAAAGCTGAAGTTGCTATAAAGCATTTAAGTTCACAAGAGATCAGACCTGATGAGTAAGGGGCTGCTTTTACTTTATCACTCCTCAAAACTCAGTTCTACACCACAAAAATGTTATACATGCAATGAAATTCTTTCTCATTTTCCATTTGCTGAAGTCCCAGTGGAAACCACTCTCCCTTTGACCTGTCACAAGTCATATGGGAGAATATGGGAAATAGCTGAGGAAAATGTTTTGTATGGTAAAATAAATGCTCCTAGAAAGAGTTAAAAGAACAGCAAGGACATAACAACTTCAGAGTAGACAAACTACTTTTGGAGGAAAAAGACAAAGATTAATTTATTTCACCTTGAGGAACTCATGCTTTATGGTAGGTGTTCATGAATGCTAATCAGATTATTTTAAGAGATGAAACAGCAGGTTTTCCTCATTTTAAATGAAAAGGAGTAACTTGGGAGAGACATGGAGCCAGGTGATTCCTTAACTCATCCACATCAGCTCTTCTCATGACCTTCCTGTTTCAGGATAACAAATTAACAGCTTCATCTTTCAGCATAACCTTAAGGTCAAGGTACTTTGTACTTATCTCAGAAAGCAAAGGTGGGAATAAATTTTAAAGAAAAATGGTTGCTTGAGCATCCCTGGATATGGCAGCTGTCGCACTGAGATACAGGGAAAAGATGCAGCCTCTGACATACACTCCTCCCATGTCTTTTATAAAACCTTATGAATCTGAGAAGAAGAGGTTCTACAGTGGATCACCCAGAAGTAAAGAAATTATTCAGAGACCAGAAAGGCCCAAATTTAATTGCTTACTCTTCTACAAAAATTTTGCTGTACTTTGAGAGGACCTTGTCATGCCTCTGCACAAGTCCCTCCCCATTACAGAAGGAATACTAATACTTCCTTTTCTACAATATTCACTGTCTGGTCTCACTAGACAATACGCTTACACCAGATTTAACCATTAACCAGTATGTACAACAGCTACCACTCAGGTCTGAGTAGGTAGCTTTGGGACTTCCAGCGCAGCAGTGTTAAAGGAGGTGCCCTCACATCAGTGGAGTGGCAGCCCAACTACACGCTGCCACTGCCTCCTGTGATGCTGAAAACTGCCCCCTTCCTCCCTGCCCACTCCTCTCCTAAGACAGGCCTGTTCTCACTCGCAATGGAGGTACAACTCAGGGTGCACCACGCTATCCCAACAGCTAACACAGAAGAGGGTAGATAGAGTGTGCTGGTGGGGATGAGTGCAAGGTGAGGACTGATACAAGTTTCGATCATTGGTTCAGCTGTTGCGAGTCCCCAGGGGCTGTTTTGCCACAAGCAACTGCCACCCTGCAGCTGCCCCACATGTCCCAACCCAGCGATCTCGTACCACGCAGCACAACATATGAGAACTGGCCACACTGTTTTTCTCCCCACTGAAACACAGGAATATTGTTAAGTTTAAAAACTATTGCCTTCTGTAATGTAGAAGCCAAACAGCAAACTAAATTCCCACTGTCCATTATATTTTTCACGTGGCTGCACATGCTCACGTGAGCACACAGCATGATACAAAGCTAAATGTTTTGTAAAAGCATTTAAAAGCTCTTTAATGCTAACTTTCAGAGCAACAAAAACAACAACAACAAATTACTGGAAACTTTCCAGCTCATTTTTCTACAAGGTCCATCCGTTTCATTGAGGGTTTTGTGAAACAGACCAATAGTGTTGTTAGAAAGTAGCTATTTTAAGCTTTCTGTCTTGATCTGATTCAGGGATGTAGTAATGTCAGAGGAAGAAAAAAAAAAAGAGCGCTGCAGGCAGAGAAACTGGAAGAACACCAACTAGATTTTTTTTTCTGTATTCAACAATTTGGTATAGGAATTTAAACAACTTAAATATAGTTTCAGGCAAAATTAAATATTTGGGTTTTTATTTTTATAAAAAATCTAATATAAATTATTTCTTGGGCATGTAATTGTTACTTACTCATATATTCAGGTTACATTTAATGAAAATGTATGAGTGTCAACATTTTTTGGCAATTTCCAGATATAAAACCTCATACTGAACACCAGCAAGTGGCTAGGAGTTACAAGCTATCTGCAACGCTGATATTTTTTTGCCGTTTAACTCAGTGCCATAGGATGAAGTTTAATCCATGCCGGTTATACTTCTCATTGCTGCTCTTGGTAACACACACGTAATTGGCTGACAACACACCATCATGTAAATGTGGCACCCCCACAAGCTTTCCAAGACAACAGATTACACTACCAAAAAGGTGTCGTTAATAATACTCATTTACCTTCCTGCCAACTCAGAGTTTCAGGTATGGTGAGCTGAACTGGATTTTCCTAAAGAAACAGCACTGTCTATAGAAAAATTGAAACCATTAAAAAAAAAATATGTACAAGCTTGGGCTCTTTTTACTTGCCACCTTCTTTTTCAAGGCTTCAGATTGAATTCTTTCAATCCCCTCACCAGGCTAAGAAGGTCTGTAACACTTGTGTCTGCACAGCATCTGACACTCATGCAATCCTCATGCTCCTCAGTCAAGGCTTTCTGGAAACTTCACCCCGATCTTTTTTTTTGAGAAACTATGATCTTTATATCAGCTGAAACCTTCTGCTTGAGAACGAGGATGATCAGAATTTCAAATTAGCTCTCTGTATGAAGGACCTTTTTCCAATCCTGCCTACAAGCATTAAATTCCTCTATGTTTTTGTAAATATCTAAAGGCAGGAAAGGATCACAAAATAAACCAACATACCATGCATTACTCAAGCAGAGAGAAAACATCAGCCAGCACACATCCTGTACTGGTCATGAAGAAGAACTAGAGCACTCAAAGGCAGTAAATGCTAATTCTCCACCAGGACCCCCATTCCACATAGGTAGCCACTGAAACTGCTGTCATTATTGTGTATTCGAATCTTGCAGACATATTTTTTTTCCCACTTCGGTATCAGCAGCATCAGTAAAGTAAAAAGGTTTAGCAAAAAAATTCTTGCATTAACAATCACCATCTCTAGTAGTCAAGCTCAAGTTCATGGCTCTTCTACATTTTTAATGTACTATTTTCACTTCCTTTATCCTTTTTATTAGAAGCTACTAAAACTTAGTGTTCTAAGTACTACCACTAAGTTCTACTAACAAGTAGAAGCTACTCACACTTAGTGTTTCCTTCTAGTCTCCTTCCAATACTTTCACCACTTCGTTCCCCATTACTATCACAAAGGACACCAAACCAAAGTAAACCTCGCAGTAGCTGTGCTCAGCTATTTACATTATCATCATCTTCTCTCTTTCCTTGCAGATCTGCTGCTTATATTAATTAGTAATACAATAGTACAAACTTCCCCCCCCACAAAGAAGTTGCAAGTTTTCAGATTACCCAAACAGCAAGTACAAAGTTGATGGGAAACACGTACATAGCTGCCTGAAATTTGAAAACCTCTCCATCCCCATTGTCTCTGAGAACTATCAGTAAAATATGGACAGCTTCACCTGTTGCCACCACATACTTCTATTCACAGGATGGTACTGTTTATTTTGAAAAGTTCTTCACCATTTAGCTGGCAAAAGGTTCCCTTTAGATTACTACTGTATGTGACAATTGCTATAAGCAGAACTTCAACAAAAACAACAGCCTAAGGAGCAGCTGTGCAAGTCGAAGGCCGTGAGGGAGATGAGCCAGCACATTAGAGAGAGATGATACCACAGGAAAATCCCATCCATTCACCCTGGTAAGGCTTCTATGCTGCTAATGCTTCTGAATATGAGCAAAAGCAGTCACACTAAAATAATTCCTCTCCTCCCACATATGGGAGTACTCTGAGCTAACGGAACAGGAAATGCTAATTACTTACATACCCTAAAACCCAACACATATGCTTGTCCCTGTTAACCTGTTCAAGCTTGAACAGTAACTAACAACTAAAACATTTGCTGTTCAATATACCAACAGCACTCTACAGCTATAGCTACATACAGCACAAAGATTTAGAGTGAATCAAACTTTTTAAATTTCCATTCTGGGGAAAAAATCAACCATTCTGGCAGAGCTTCAAATACACTTCAGGATAAAAGAACCCAAGAAAAATCCCTAGGAATTTTGACATTTTTCAGCATTATCTGGGGAGGCGGCTTTACATTAAGCAGTATCAACAATTTCCACTCCATTTCTTCAAAAACCATCTGAAAAGCCTGCTCCCAGCATCCTCCATCATAGGACAGAAAAACAGCATTGTTGGGAGCCTCTGCCTTCAGGAAGGGGAAACAAAAGCCTTGAGGGTCCTGGTTCCAAAGACCATAAAAACACAGAAGGCTGTGTCCATAGCACAGTTGCATGGCAGGACATCCACGTGTCTGGAGATATGGTTCAGCACGTTATGCAGATTAAAACCTTTGTACATAGCTTTTTGATTCCACAGAATTGACAATTTGAAAAAGAGCACTTCCTCCCCCACAAAGGAAAGTGATTTGTTCTGGCTGTATAAAATAAAAGACCCAATTAGAATGCCATTTGGAAAATGCTAGTTTTTACCAAGCATTCCCTACCAGCAAGATAAACTCCACAGAATATACTTATTTTGCTTATAATTCATTAAACAAACATCCCAAAAGTGTTTCCACTGAGAAAAAAAAAAAAAGTATGCTTATTTAAATCATACTGAAAAATGCACAAAAGAGAGATTCTCATCCCATCTCTTCCCTAACACAACGGTATATATAAAAAAATTACAATATTTCTTCAGAACCACATAGCAAGTCACAAAGTTATTGCTCCATTTTTCAGTGTCACATGAAGCCATCGCAGAAGGACTCCTAAATACCAGTTTACCTTTAAATTACGCTGAAGCAGATTAACGCATCCAAGCAGTTCTTTCCTCTGACATATTATGTTTAAGAGGTGGTACCAAATAGGCACAAATACACTTTATTATGTCATTTAACAAGGTGGTAGTCCTCTAGGAATCCTTAATCCTCACAATATCAAGTAAGAAATCTGACCAAAATTTAAAGTTTTTTTTAATCCATGAGGCATTAATAACTCATTAGTAACTCATTTTAAAAACTACTTTCCCTATGGAGCAGAACCTCAGTAACTCACACCTATGAGATCCCTGGCTTGCAGTTTAATTTTCTGCATTGAAAATAAAGACAGAAAAAAAAAATGTTTTTCTGTATCATAAACATCCTTCAATTATTATTTATTATGATAGCTTTACCATAATAGCAAGTGTAACATGGTATTTTTTAATTAACTAAAGATATTCTGATCTCATAAAAATAAGTACCTTTCTGAAAAGTACCAAAGAAATAATTCTTCTCAATGAACTTGGGAGTAGGAGAAAGAAGACAGTGAGAATGATGTTCTATGTGGGTGCACATCTAAAACATTACTATATTAGAAATAAGGCCTAAAATCCTCCTGAAGAAGAAACAGTCCTACTGATGTACTATACATGATTTTATGTTCTCCTAAGTGGATGTGCATCTTGGGTACTCAACTCTCCTAGCATCTGACATCTCTAAGCATACTACTCCCTCTCAGGTAAAGAAAAAATAACCATATGTTTTAGAATAACCTTAATTTCTGAAGTCACCTTAAACTTTTGATGTAATAGAAAATAGTTGGAGCTATGATCACAGGAAGCAACCTAAAATTTCAATAGAAGATACGTTCCTAAGCAGACAGTCAGAGCAACACAGAATTATGCATCATTATCTTGAATCTCTGTACGAAGTCTCAAAATATGGATTACCTTATATTTTTTCCATAAAATACTTAACTTCAGAACAGTAGCTGGTCAATTAAAACATATTTCAGATTGCAGAGACACATTTAATTTTCTTCAATTTTCCCTTTGCAATATGTTTTGATTGTCAGGTTTTGGATGCAGAAGAAAACATCAACAATGGAAGTTTACTCGCTTACCTCCAAAAATGAAAAGCGAACAGAGGACTGCATGGACTGCAGGGGCTTGTTGGGGTTGGGCTCAGGCTCCTTGGGGTCAGACTGCAAGTTAAAATAATGTCATCTCTAGTGAACAGAAGGTTTAGCAAGAGTTGCATGTTTTAGCGTAGGAGTTATGAAAGGGGTTTCGGTTAGAACCAAAATATTACCGTTCTCCTGAATGAAGTGATTGACAGTAGCCACACAGTTTTTGACTTGAGATGAAATTGATTTAAATAAAAACAAATATGAGATCTGGTGCTGGTGCATATATTTGACTATGTTAGACTGCCTCCAGGAACAATACCTGTGTACAAAGTCCACAGAAAGCGGGGAAAAAATGGTAACTTGTTTCATACTTCCAAATATCTGTATGAAACAGAATATGTACCTGGGACATTTTTTTCTTTTAAAAAATCTTAGTGTTTTTTTAGAGTTTTTGATATGCAAATCAGATGTATTAAAAACAAAAGGAAAACTAAAATTGATGATGAGCTTTCATCAGCAAAAAGAAAATCGGAATAAAGATTTCCAATCTGAGAGACTAAAACTTGGGCACTTACTAAAAACTGGAAGTGAGAGCACTGGAAGAGAGAGGTAGATAGTGTCAATTTCCATTTGATTTCACTATGAAATATTCCCTCACAAATATTAAGTCCTTTATCTAGGTAATCAAATACTGACATAAACAACTCATCCAAAAAAGCCATACTTGAGCATTTGGCTTCAAAGGGGCCTTTAAGTAGTTGCCTCCAGTGCACCTCTATTCAAAAGGTCAAAAGGTCTCTCAAAAAAACATTAGACCACTAACAGATTTCACAGATACTCTTTTAAAATACACTCATGCAGTCACACATGCTTGTCCACATAAAACTTGCTAGAAAGCTGGGGGTTTTTTTTTGCAACATGTTTAATAGCATGCCTCTTGTTGCAATTAGCTGAATTTACCTGTCCAAAAAAACTACACAGTTCTGCCTTCTGTGCAGACCGAGCTAAGGCAGAATCTTATGGGGAACTTTTTCAAGATCACCTTCATAAAGATTGCTAAGCACAGCTAGCTCCAACTCCAAACTCTTGTTTTCAATTGCATGACACTTTGCCAGATTTTGAAACCTTCTCATGAAAACCTTTCAAGGTGGATGCTTGATTCATTTTTTTCTGAACCATTGCAGCAGGAATAGTCCTACTGCTTCTAAACCAGATTAGAGATGACTTTTTTTTGACATTCAGCATTCTTTCAACCTGTCCTTCTTGAGACGCTTTGCAGAGGACACAAGTTTGGCAAGGACATACACGCTGAGTCAAGGTTGGGCCTGCTGGTAACTTTCCGACATGGCTACTGTGTTAGGGCAAGTTTCTCTGGCTGCTGGCTGTGCTTGCATGATCCCTGACCTAGGTACGCAGAAGAACAAGCTGCCGGCACAGCCCAGCAGCTGGGTATGAGCTAGCTTCATTTCAGTTGCAGACTAGCTGTGCTAGCACAACAGGATGCCTGAGCTAATAAATTCCATTAAAAGCCAACAGTTAATATACCACTCTGAAAATGGCTAACCTGAACCCAGGCTCGTATCAGTCAGCCCACACAGGCCGGCGGAGGAAGAGGTGGATAAACCAACTCAGATTTCTGCTGTTTCACTGGTGCACTCTCTGTTGTGCAGCACTGTCCTGCTGCAATGTGCACTGGAAAGGTCTTTGTTTGTGTATGATCAGTACAGGCTTGTAAGAAGTTTTTTCTTACTTCTAAACTCTATCTGCACTGTCTTTTATTCTCTACTGCAGGTCTGCTGCAGCAGAGCCAGCAGTTCGTCCCCATTTGTTTGCTTGTGCATCCCCATTTTGCTTGTCTGTCGGTGTGGTCCCCACTGGGAAGTGCTCCTGTGCTGTACTGTCAGTGCTCACACTGCTGTTCCAGGGGCTGCACAGCAAGGCAAGAGACAAAGACAGGTGATGCAGGCAACAACCAACCTTTAGCAGGAGGAGAAGCAGGGAGGGGAGCTAACAATAATCAAAAGAGACTCCAGGTGGAGAACTGGCACTAGATGGCTGAAAGGCATGGGGCTGTGGCAGAGAAGGAGCATGGGGACCCCTAGGGAATCACGACTGCGGTCAAGGAACCTACTAAAGCCAGTAGTGAAAAGGAGAGGGGAAAAAACAGGTCTGGCACTGAATGAGAAGACTATATTAACTTCACACTCCGATGAGATTCCTAAATCATTTTGCTGTGAACAAATTCTAGTAACACCCAGTGGCAAAGCACATCTCCCTCCCTCTAGTGGATGGCACATACACAGCAGGTGGAAGTCCTACACCTGATAGTAGTTACTCATATTCTTCTTCCCCATTTTCATTACTGTAACACATCAGAGTCTCAGTGATGGAGCAGGCTCTCGGGGTATTCAATATCAGATGTGCTTGATGTGCTTGTACTAGGGATCTATAAATTACCACTGAGTGAGGACACTGGAGTGTCAATCCAGTTCCTCTACAGAACTTGCTTTCAGCTTTGCTTTTTTAAGACCTACAAATTACATGCAAAAACCTGTTAAAACAAATTATCACAGTGCATATGCACGAGGCTGACAGGCAGCCTTAATTTTTACATTTACTGAATTTAGAATGCTTCATTTTGGATCCTTAATATTCTTTGAAAGAGGTTTCTGCAAGAAATGAATATAAAGTAGACAGACTGTACTAATTTCTCAGAAAGACAACGTAATTCTAGTCCCAACATTCAAACTTTTATTGAAAGAAAATTCATGAGACTCAGTGTGTGAAGAATGCTTCAAGGAGTAAGTTGGATTTTTTTCCCCCCAGATATGTTTTGAAAGATGATTGAAAATAAGAATTTGGGAGACATGACTTAAGTCTGCACTGACTCAACTCTGACAAATGATGAGAGAACGACGCTGTGGGAATCATTAAGTGCCAGCAACCAAAATATGATACTGTCTTTTCTCTATAAGTAAATTAAGTTTAGAAAGTAGCAAATGTGATGGCAAAAGAAAGTCTAATATATGAAAAAATTAAATATATCCAGACAATATTTTAGGAAAAACAATGATCAATGCTGAATTTAAAATATAATTATTAATTTTATCAGTATTAAACATTGTCAAAATATGTCAAAGCAAGTGTAATTATGTCAGGTTACCGTGTAAAAGGAGGAAGCACTAAATGATTATCTCATATTACAAAAACACACACATATGTTGAAAAAACAGTAACATGAATCATTTTTTGTCCTTTGCAGTTAGTGATGTTATTCTCATATGATGATTACATAATTCAGTGAAGATTGATTTAAAAAATATTTTAATTGCCAGATCTCAAAAGAAGTATAATTATCAGTTATTCATGGAAACCATTTTAATGAGCTCCCTCATAAGACCCCTCCTCCAAAACTCCTGAGAAATTAGCAATGCTATTTTTCCCAGAAAAATATCTAGAGCTTAGTCTGGTCAAAGCTAACACCCACTGCTCTCAGCAGGAGACACCAGACTGAAATGCAGAAATTTTAACATTTCACAAACGTAGTTCTGGGGAACACAGTATAACATCTACACTCGTTCCTTGGAAAAAAGTGCTCTGTCACCTTGATGTGATTGTTACAATAAATTATTTGCTGTGCTGCACACTTACCTAGAGCCCTCTCTTTATAACATGGCAGATGTCAGAGATAATACCTTTCATAGCTAAATAACTTTACCGCAGGCATCTGCAGCATTCAGGTTTTTTTTTTTTTCTCCAGCAAGAATGGGGAAGTCCCAGGGAATACTAAAGGATCTGACGTAACCATATTTATTTACCTAGATAAAATTAGCAAGTTCTCATGGTGACTATAACATGAATATATACATGCCTGACATGTCAATGAAGACCATAGGTAGAAATAAATATTTGGCTTTGACTAACAAATCTCGGGTAAACATATGCTGACATTTATGAATAAAAGACTACACTTACTATCACTATACATTAAAATTACATATTTTCATATAGTTATTCTCTAAATAGGTGAAAGCACGCAAATGAGTTAATCAGTTTTAAGCGAGTACCAAGTAAACATACTGCTAAATTAGGTAAACATACTTACTGCAGAGACTATCAGGAATCCTCCAGAATGTCAATACAGTTCATTAGTGTAGTTACGTATGTAAAATACAGCTCGTTCCTGATGGATTTTCACAAATAGCATTTCTATGACGCTTTAATCTCTCACGGTGCTCTCTATTATTCAGCAGAGATAGAGGCCTTTCTAAAAGGCAGCACTGGGATAAACAAACTGTAAGAGAGCTGGAGAGAAAGACAGACACCATGGCCTACTGACAGATTCTTCTCCTACGAGCTGACAGGATGCTCCATGCACTGAGATTCAATAACTTCAAATATGCAGAAATGCTTTCTTTCCAAATGTACTGCAATATCCCAGCTCCAGGCTCGCACATTTGCTGAAACCAACTGCAATGCCTTTAAAATGTGTTCCTTCAACCTGGAGCTGCAGTGCTCCCAGACTATCAGCACAAACGTTATGTTAAACAGCTCCTGGTTGCACGAAAGCCGGCATCATGCAGAAACCATTAAAATATTAAAGACAGACAATACTTACTCCAAGGTCAGCCCTGGAATTTGTAGCCTTTCCCGCTGGGCTTTCATTGCTGTTATGTGTTACCACACTCTATTGTAACCATGACACACATTCACTGGCAGCATTCTGGCGATGACAGAGAGCCAAAATGAACCACTATAAAGGAATGGACTAACGATCTCTTGGGGGCGGGGGGAGGACCGCAAGTTTGGGTCCTTCCACCTCTAGCTGTCACGAAGCGCTGCCGGCTGCCTCTCTCACGTTAGCGGCAGCGCACGCCACGCCGGTTTTGTGAAGCAAACGGCGCCTTCAGTTGTGCACATCAAGTAATTCACCCCCCGGTATTCTGCAGCCGCCACACCGACACACACACACACGCTGCACCTTGGAGGAAGGAGAGGTCCCCCTTGCTATGCCAGCCCATGGCGCAAAAAAAGCTTGTATGCTTAAAACAGTTCCTCTCGGCAAATGTCAAACGTTCACCACCCCCTCTGATCCTGCCGAATAGGATTTAGCCATCTTGTTTAAGTCATATTATCCCTTTCCTTGGTAAATAGACAGGCAATTTCTGCAGTAACAGAACAGCAAACTGCTGAATGAAAAACAGTCTCTTCTCCTTTAACAGGGAAAATTAATTGCCAAGGCATTTGAAGAACAAATATATTCTTGTAACGCTGAGGTTAATACAAAAGGAAAAGTTATCATTCTGTTCCGTCATGATTGCACTGGAATTTTAAAGGGAAATAATCTAGAATTTTCATTAAGGGTGAGAGACAGACCTAGAAATTGCAGAAAAGCGTATCAAATTCAGGTTTAAAGGTAACTTCACTTAAAAGTAAAGCAGTATACAACAGTTTATAAAGACAATTTTAGCGCAGTGCTGCTGTGTAGGGGGCCGGTTTTAATTTAATTATAGTCCTTTTTTCACGTACTCTCTCTTAGTCTGAGGTTATCCTTTTAATAAATAAATATTGTGAATTGTTCCATGAGGATTAGTATTTTTTTAATGTACTATAAAACAACATGAAAAGCAAAGGCACTCTGCAAGTACTTATTTTTAGTAATTTAAGAGATAGAATATTTTATCTCACCCGCATAGTTTTCCTGTGCGGTTCTGAATTTGTACCTCTAGCACAATATGATAATGTCAACCACATGATTTCATTTTTTGCCAGAGCTCTGGCCCTGCTCTGGGCATGGACAACTTCTACAGACTAGTCAAAGCACAGGACCAAAAGAAGCTGCTACTTTTGGGGTCCCTGGCTCATTTTTGGAAGAAATTAGTGAGTTCACAGGTACAGAGCCACAGATTTCAGAGACAGAGGGAAACCTCCTCATTAGGAAAACTGATGAACTGGGTTTGGTAAACTAGATTGCTCTTTCAACCACACAGTAGAAAATAAACATTAAATTCTCTCTTTTCTTTCTCCTACATATTTATATTGGAAAGTATTTTAAATTTAAGTAATGTATTACCTGGAGCCTTCATTTACAGATATTGAAAACAAAACTGAAGGATACACAGAACTATTAATTTGCATTTCTAAAACATAACAGACATCTGTATCCTGATGACCAAGCTGAGGCCCCAGCAACCATTACTAAGCCAAATATCCAGTAACTAATCTTTCTAAGGAAGTTCGAAATTCTCCTACTTTCTGAAAGAAGGAGCAAGGACTGGATCTAAGGGATTAAATTCAAGATCACAAACTGCAATGGGTGAATTCACAGATTTGCAAGGGCACAGAGATTTGTTAGGTACACAACTCTGATTCAAAATATGTTCTTCAAATTTTACTCAGAACACAGCAAAATGTGAATTTTCTTAAGATATTCTAAAACTTGAAAAAAAAATAGTACAAGAATCAACTATCTAACAATTAAACAGCTCCAATACTGAAACTATCAGGTGAAACTGTCCATGCCTGCAGGTGTTTTCATGACTGACTTTGGAGATAACTATTTAGGAAAAGAAATTTAGTAAGAGAGAAGCAGAGTGTGAGGTATGACTACAGTCACAGGTTCCTGGTTTTTCCCTAGCTGCCAAGAACCGGCAGCTCCCTATTCCCGTTGCTCAGCACCTCTCAAACCAAGCTCTGTTCCCTTAAAATTCCTCTGATAAAACCTCTTTTGTACATAAGACTTCTTCAGGCACTGAAAAGCCCTACTTCTGATGGAGACAGAAAATTTCGACAGGTAAATTGTCCCTTGCGCACACCACACACATACAACTTTATGTAAGCATTATATAATGTTCAAAGGGCTTAACTTTGTGCATGCTAACCTTTAGATTCGTAGTCCATCCCATTTATCTATGTACATACAGGCACACACATCTAACACCAAAGTATTTAATTTTTGTTTTATAAAGCTGTTAAATTTTCACTGAAGGCACAGAGAATAGGAGGCCCCTAGGAAGACAGCTCACTCACTGGATCAGGACAGTACCACAATTACTTCCACACACAAACCAGCAAAAGGACTAGCTTGGAAGAAGGTGGGCTTCCTTCAAAAGCGCAATACAAATTTTACACGTTACTCCCATGAAGTCAATTTTAATACTGGGGTGAATGGAAGAAACAAGTCCACAATCAAGGTGGGGTTTTTTCCACTGTTCTTGAAGCAGTGCAATGACAAAAAACACATGAAAGAATAGTCTGTCACTAAACACTGCTTTCATGTGAAACATTCCAATTAGGCAGGAGGTGCATTTTACCTGAAGAAGACAAGACTGCTAGCTTGTCTCGTGTAAAGGAGAATGAGTTGGACTGGCAACTGGACACAGCAGCTTAAACATAAGCAACTGCATGTAAGTGCTATTTTGAAACCATGATAAATCAACCTTTTTCCTGAGCTGATGCAGGCACTTCATGTCACATTAACATTAATGTAAAATATTCTAAGCTGAGACTGAGCTATAGGTTGACTTTGAAAATTCTTCTTCTATGCATTTTGCCCGATCCAGACTGAAGTTTGGAGAATTTTGATTTACTGAAAAATATGGTCTTAAAGTTTTTACAGGAGTAAATGGGAACTGCTTTATGTATCTGGAGGGAAAAAAACAGCAGCAATTCAATTAGATGAAGCCTTGCAAGTAAAAGGTGACTTCAGTTTGATCAAAAAAATTGTTTGTTCTCAATTTCAGACCACTTAAATATCATCCCACCAACACATAGTTGAGGAAGCAAGTGTAAGTTAAAAAGGAGGCTCATTGCACCACAAATGATAAATCTCATTCATCCACTTACATAACTTCTTAGGACAAATAACATTCATTATACTTGCAAAGGCTACAGTAAGGTCACTGTCTCAAAAGTAGTGATTTAAGCATTTCCTTCATCTTTGGCATTATCCCTAAAACAGGTGTCATGAGTACTACTTTACTGACAAAACCAATTCCATTAGTTCTAACACAGCATTATTACCATAAAAGATTAAATTACCACTGGTACTGCAATATCTGTGGTAAATAAAAAGTTTAATTTATCACTAATGAGATTTTAAGTTGAAATCTGCAGTACCTGTGAGCTAAAATGCTTCAATGTACACCTCAGGGCTCTATTGTATTATGGCTACTGGGAGAAATTCCACTCTTTCCTGATAAAAAGTAGATTTGTTTCACCAGCAGTACAACAGAGACCAGAAAAATTCACTCTTGGTACCAGATATAACAGAAGGTTTTGATACATAAAACTAAAAAAAAAAAAAAAAACAAAACCAAACAAACCACACCACACACACACACCCCCCAAACCAGCAGCTATTTCAGGTTTGTACATCACATTCTTCTGACACTATGAACTATCTAAGTATCGGACAAAGCGAAGGATAAGTAATGCTATACACAGCTGAGGAAGGCAACAAAACAAGGAAAATGTTATTCCGTGGGAAGAACTAGCTATATGAAGCAGGACTTTAACTTCCTGAAGAACGCCCTTGAACATCATCTGGTTTTTCCCCGCCCTCAAGCCATGCCAATCATGACAGAAGGCGCCCTGGTTGGGGTGAGGCAGAGCAGACTTCTGTTCAGTGAGAGGCCATTGCTCACACTAGCTGCTGTGGCAGCCGGGGTCAGGTGATCTGGGTGTTTACCCTGTGGAGGGTCAGGTGACCCCAACTGACCAATTGGCTGTTCCATCCCATCTGCCACGCTCAGGAGAAAAGCAACAGGTTGGTTCCTCTCCAAGGACTCTTCTTCAGTGGCTCCCTTTTGTCAATGCCTGACATCTGAGGAGGACCCCGTCAGCCTTTTGATCCTGGTCAGTGTGTTCCAGTTCCCATTTATCACCAAGTCCAGTTTGGAACTTCCCCTGTGCCTGTCAGTGACATCTCCCTGGGAGCTTGGTACGGTTTTGTATATATTTATTTATGGTATCTATTTTATTATGTTTTTAATTATGAATATTTTGTTATTAATGCTTCACTGAAGTAGTTTAGCTTTTTCTAAACTCCTAAATCTCTTTCTCTCTCTTTTTCCTCTCCTTGGAGCGAGAGGTGGGGGAGGGCATCTGTCGTCTTGTCATTGGCCAACCCAGCCAAGCAAGTATCCTCTGTTCTGGCTTATGCCCCTTCTAATATCGCACACTAATCTGCAATTTAAAGTGTTCTTTTTATCTAGATTAACCTGAAAATACTAACAGATTTTGCCTATATTGACACAACTTCTATAGAGAAAATTTCTCATCTGGAAAGAATCTCAAACAAAAAGTCACAAACAGCACTGAAAGACTTTTAAGAATTGTGTTTCTTTGCAAATATATACCTTGGTATCCTCTGAGACTGTTCTATAGATGAAAGCCAAATTTAAAAAGTGAAATATAAGAATACATGGCTCAAGTTAATAATTTAAATCCTTACTGGGGTCTCTCTGGTTTAGTAATCTCAGATATCTGGTTAAAACTAAGCAAAACCAGCAAAGCACAGTGGAATGTTCTATATCCTTGAAACAAAAACCTGAAAGACTTTTCTTCCATACCACAGTTAAGCATTTTAATATTATATGCTTTCAAGGCCCCCTTCTTCTGCAGCTGTTGACGATGCTTGCCTTTTTCCTTAAATGATGGTAACACACAGTAATAATTACCATGCAGGTGTCTCTGGCTTTCCTTAGTCTTTTAACATTTAACAGCAATTACACTGAAATAATAAGCAAGTCAGTGCATCCTTTGGTTCTGCATGCACTCTTAGCTAATATTTTCCAAAGGTACTCAAGTGTTAGTACTCAGCTCTCAAAGAACAATTACAGTGGACACCTTCTTTCTGTGACAGTCCTTAAACCAAAAACTATTTAATCTGAATTTCTAACATCTAATCTGCTTAGCATACCAATTCAGACATTTATGCATTTCCAGCAAACACATCTGTTTACTAATGCTTATGTAAACACAGAGCATTCATTTTTCCCTTTCAAACAGGAATTCTCTTCTGAAATCATAACACAAAAAAATATGCCTTGCTTTAAAACTACTCATCAGAATCCAGTAAATACAATTTTTGGTATTCTTTAGTCTTGTAATACCAGGCTTCTTAATCTGCAAGTTAAGGACCACACCTACCTATCTTAAGAGGATGTTATGAGATTTAGCTGTATACCATGCTTTGGAGATAATCAGCAGTGAAAAGGCCTGAATTTGCTAATACCTTTTTAACAGATTTCAAATTTTAGAATGGAATAAACAATTTCAGATTCACTTAGTATATTTTGACTTATTTTTCCAATTAGATTGAAAAACTCCTACAACGTGGTTTTGAACATGGAAACTGTGGTGCCTTTATCATCCTTGCACTCACAGTTCCTACTTGGTCTCTGGTCCATTCTTCCTCATGAGTACACCTTAGAGACAGAATTAATTTTGTTCACTGCAGCCTTCCGACTGCAGTCTGTAATTCCACAAGTGACTGACAGGCCTAAGAACAGTTTCAAAAAGTCCCAATGACAGAAACAAATGCTTTTGTCCACATTTTCTGTGTAAGTCAAGTTTCTGTTTTCTTATGCTTAAAAAGAAAAGTTGAAACTTTTATTTGCCAGTTTTCAAGAGCGCATTGAATTCTATCCCTTTGACCATCTATGCAGTGTGCATCCGCCATGAGGGTTTATCAGACAAGCTCCTGTGATTAGTAGTTCCAAACGAAAATCGTAGTCCCAATAAAGTAATCTCTAAGAGAAATGCACCTGTGTCACAATTACTATCAACACTCATCTGTGAAAGTCAGCTGCATACACTAAGTGACTAGGTATTCAGATCACTGCACAAGAGTTACAAATTTGTAACTGAGAAGTGTTATTCAGGGATGTTTTTTTTTCCCTCAGTTTAAGCTTTGTACTGCACAACCTGTAAGGATGAGAAAACACTGGCAATGTATGTGTATATACACATATGTATATACGTGCATATGTATATATATATATATACACACAAACTGTTTTTTTAGCAGCACTGTGTCCAGCATGTGATAACTTTCATCCTGTCATATCAATGGGAAAATTTAAGATCTCAGGATCTCCTGTTAAATAAACAGCAGTTCACCATGCTGCCACAGCAGCCCTCTAAACTGATCAGCTTCTAGCACCCCTGCCTGTTCAACTGTCTGTCTTCTTTTCCTGCTATATTCAAAACTTAGCTTTGTGAAGTTCTCTCAGACCAGCAATTTTACTATCAGATTGAATGTTCAAATCCGAGACACTGCAGAATTCTCCAGCAAGTAGTAAGCGAAGTTATAAACCTGAGAACATTCAAGATCCTAAGAGCTTCTTCATTGGTAACACTGTGGTTTACAAAGTTCTAGCAGGAACGACACAGGAGTTGAGTGCAACAATGCTTCTTGGCATCACTGAGAAGCAAAACACAGCACTAAAGAAGTGGTGTGAAAAAACAAGCTGAAACTATTTTTTGCATTCTTTCCAATATAGCATGTCTGTGCACATTTTTAAGTACACAAAAGAAGTCTGAAATATGAATCTACCAGTTTGTTGTCTCTGGCTGAAGTCAACAGACTGACCAAAACAATGTGTATAAAACAAATCTCATGCTTCAGGTATCTGCTGGAAAGGGTCAAGAAGTATTTTTCTTATCAATGTGTAACTGGCCAGTTTATTCTGGGTTGTTTTGTTATTTACCGCCTACTTTCCCCAGAAGTATTTGAGATAGGCCACAGTAAGGAAGCAATACCAGATGGTAAAAGGAATCCTTTCTTAGATTCCTGTCTGATATGTCTTGCTCATATGCTCAGACTCATAATAATTGCCTGATTTGCAATAGCAAAGAATTTTTCATCTTGGTCAGATAATATGAGGAAGGGGAGATGGGTGTCTTACATTTGTTTCCCTGGGAAAGGGAGGAGAAGTGGGTGAGGATGATGGAAGGTGTTTGCATTTGCCCGTACCTGGTAGCTCAGTCTATACAATGGGCTCAACATTGCACATCAAAATAAATTTCTCACCATTGCAGGGCAGAACCTGTACATTCCTTGGTTATCTGTGTTCAATACATGTCAGCCCACAGCACTATAAACTCACAGCACAGGGGGATGACTGTTTGGTACCCCATGACAGAAAAACATACTAGATGATCCCTTCCAGCCTTAAGTCCTGTAAGTCCCAACATCATACATCTATTGATATTTACGGGCATATGCGTCTCACACCAGAAGACACTTTAGAATAATGCATCTTATTAATGTTTCACTGGAGTACACTGTAAAAGACCAGGTGGTCTTACAGAACACTTTGCCAGAGCCTATTTAGAACTGTAATTCCTACTATTCTGCAAGGGAATTGTTTTTAAGTTATAGTTATAAAAAGTACTCTATTAAATTCAAATGTATTTTTATAACTTTTATAAATGAGTTGCATATTCTGCTGATAGGTCGATGGTATTGTGTTACCAAACAAAGGAATAGATCAAAAGGATGTGTTTATTAGCAATGTTAATTAACCATTAAAGATAACAAAACTGCTATTGTAGACCTCTGGTAAGTTAACCTAGCAACTGGTTGTCATATTAAACATTTTAACACTGATCTCAAAACACTGCAGACAAAAGGAATCAATAATGTGCATCAGCCAAGACCTGGCAAAATCTCTGCACAACCTCACTCATTCTCACACCTCCGCAGTGAGTTACAACAGATAGTTCTGAAATTTTCCCTGCAGCCAGAATAGTCTCCTTGAATGCAGGAGCAGATGATTATAAGTTGATTATAAGTTAAAGTGGGACTGATGCTGGCTGGTCCTGCAACATTGAGAGCTCGTAAAACAGATAAAAATAATGAAGGTATCTGGCCAAAAAGTGAGAAACTCGCTACTCTTTGTCTAAATATCATTTGGATCATTATTATAAATGACAGAAAAAAAAAAAAACAAACAAACCAGTAAGAGGTGTCATCTAATGCAGTGCATTTATGTAGCCTTCCTCATATTCCACCACATCTCCCATCTCCCTTTATTAGGCAGCATCATTTTGCACATGCCTGTGAAAACTTCAAAATAATATTCCAGACAAAAAAATGAAAGCTTGACCAATACAATGGCACACCTTTTGTCAACATGTTTTCTTCTGGAAAACTCCTAGAGCAGCTACTTCAGACTTAGAAAACCTCGTACCATATTTCACAGACTATAAGAATTAAAAAAAAAAAAACCCTAATCTGAAATTAAAAAGCAATAAAAATAGCTTAACTAATAAAGTTTCTTGTTGACAGACACCAAGCTAATACAAAAACTGAAAAAAGCTTGAGAAATCAGTCTTTAATAATAATTATGGTCTCAATCTGCACTGCCTTTCAATACGAAAGAAACAGTTAGAAGCAAAAATAGTCTACTTCTTGAAGAGTTCTACAATACATAGGGTTTAAACAGTTGGTGTTGTTTTTTTTTTTAAATTCAAGAGCCTTGTTATGCAGAAATAACCCAAACCCAGGCTCTTAAAGACCAGATGAACAAATGTTCATTATTTAAGCTCTATTTCAGTGCTAACTGATGCTGTTTAACCTTCCTGTATTTTTCCATCAAAAGAAATACACTGAAAACAAAAAAATCTATTGTATATTTCTGTAAGATCATGATGGTATCTGAGTATCCTCTTCAGAAAGTTAAAGCACAAATAAGAAATTTCATGATTCTATAATCCAGCCTGGAGTCCTCCTCGCAACACCCTACACCTATCTATCAACAACTAATATCTATCTAGAGAACTAATAAGCTCTGGTTTGGCTGATTGTTTTGTAACTGACTCCTCCTTAAGGCCATGCACATGAATACATATATGCCTGCAGAAGCTTCTCCCCAGTAGCTTTGTAAGGCTACCACATGTACACCTGAATACTTTTTTTTTTTAAAAATGGACCTCCTGGTTATCATTAGACAAACAGGGGTAGGCAAGCACTCTGAACAAAGGCAAGCAGCAGAAATAGAGCAGTCAGTCTTTCACAAAAAAACTTCAAAAAGTTTCAAGTTTATTGTCCTTTTTTAATCTGTCTTATGCTTACACAAAGACCTATACACATTTCTACAGGGAATTCTGTCATTAAAGATAGGCACAAATGAATAATATTGTCTGTGATGAGACAGTATTTTCTTCCAAGAAAGCAGATACTTAAAATATGGCATCAGGTTTCAGCAGAAAGTTCTGCCAATTAATCCCATGTAAGTAATGATACATTATAAAGAGAGCTGGAAGGAAGTCAAGATATCATCTTCTCCTTCCCCAAAAGACGTCCATTATACCTATATTACCCCTATCACTACAGCCAGCTGTTTGTCTCATCTGTTCTTAAAAGCTGATAGCGATTCCACAACACTCCCAGGTACTGCACTCCTCTGCTTCCCTATTAATAGAGACAGTAAATGTTTCAACAATGTCTAAGCTGAATCTCCCTTGTTCCAAATAAAACACATTATGTCTTGCTTTACACCCCAATAACATAGAAAACACTTCTATTGCCTACTCATGGCAGATGTTCCACACGCTTGAAGACTTTCATGATCAGCCCTCAGCCTTCCCTTCTCTAGAGTAAATAACCCCGGCTTGGTAAATACTTTTTCATAGATCATGTCAAGTTTTCAAAGCAGCTTACGGTTGTCATTTGTTCTCCAGCTGATCCATCTCAACACACAGTAGTCAAACATAAACACAGCACTCCAGCATAAGGCCTTGTAAATTCCTTGTGGGGTAGAATGTTGCATGCCTTGCAGCTCATAATGTCAGCTTCCCAGCATGATGTACCCTCTCCCCTCAACTTTTTTCCCCCTCAGCAACATCCCATCATGGAACCATTATACCCCTCAGATCCTCTTCTGCAAACTGTCACCTTTCCAACTATCTTGCGTCAGAAAAGTTGAATATTTTCTGCTCAAGAAGTGTCCAGCTTGTCCTGTTTTACTTGGTATATTTTCACCAAGTTGTCAGGATGACTTTGAAACCCCATACTGTTCTTCAATATTATTGCATTCTTTCCAGCTTGTTGTCTGCTGCAAACTTAATTAATACTATGTGTTCCATCATCCACGTCACTAATGAAAAATAATGACTAAGGCCAGTCATCAGGTTTCTTACACCTGCAGCCCAGTGTAATTTTCTGTTTAGTGTTTCTGCCCTACATGCAATATAGGAAAAGGTTCTCAAAAGTGACAACATCCCCACCTCACTCCACCCCCCCCGTCCCAAGACAGATTTGCTGGTATGGCTTATTGGGAAAACTTGTCTAAAAAAACAGAACAAAGTTCAGATGTATAGAACAGTAATCTAAAAGCTTTCTGCGTTTAGATACATAAGGATATATTCTTGGTACTTTTGACAGACTAATTTCAACCATAAAACTAGCCATATTTTTAAATGTAAATGAAAACATTTCAGGTGTCTCCTAGCAGAATCTAGGAGAGAAGCATCCACAACGGATGACAATGATCTATAAAAACTCATCTTCAGCAGCATCTCAATGACACTAAGAAGAACCACAGAACAGTTGAGGCTGGGTCTCAAGGCCATACCCATACACGGATGTAGAACATGCCTGATTTAATCACATTTCCATCACATGCTGTGTTGAAGTAGCATGAATGTTTAGTCACCTGAATGCAAAATAGTGACATGTAGCAGAGGGGGAAAAGGCATTCCCCACGTCTGTGTTTGTGGCACAACCTTTACAAAGGCACAGGTAAGGTTTTCCATTCAGGCTAGAACACCAAGAACTTGGTTGTTTCAAATGGCATGCTCAGACCCACGTAAGGAACACCTGGGATAGCGTGTTTTTCTCAAATGCTGTCCTTGCCTTCTACTGCCTAGGGGCATGACCACACTAAACAGTCATGAGTGAAGCCACAGGGATATGAGGAAATGTGATTATACACAATTACACTGCCTTTTGCACCGTGGCAACCAACACACAATGAATATAAAGTAAGAGACTCACAAAACCTCTGTCAGCCTTTTAGACTCTCACTCGCTTCCCCTGTGGCTGTCATCTGCCATCCCTTTCAGGCAAGCATGGCAACATTATGGATCCACTTATCACCAGTACTCTTTCTGACCTTTTCACATGCCTGTGAGACCCGTCACAACACACCTCAGTAATCCTTACAGGTCTAAGCTTGACTGGCTTGCTAGGAAAAAAAAACGTGACAGAGAAGCAGAAACACTATGACATTTGGATTTGGCAGAAAGGACAAGAGGACAGAGATCGCAGAAAAGAGCAGCACATGGATGCAGGAAAATATGGTAATGCCAGGTTAGATGCTGCCACGACTCAGGGAGCAAAGACTTTTTAAAGACTGAAGAGTCAGAACTGGCTGGTTAGCCCTTGCAGAACAGAAAGGTATCCTGCCAATATAGCATTTTCCTTCTCCAAACCTACAAGAGAAGAGCTCTATCCTGCTGCTGTCTGCCCGCTCTCTTTCCTTTGCAGCCTGCCACAGAAGCCACCCGTCTTCCTGCTGCCCATGCTTTTGGCTGAAGCAACCTATTCAGTTTCTGCAACTTCCAGTCTTACAGTGAGCCATCAACCCCTCCGCAAGGACTGCTTATGCTCCCTGCCCTTCATTTTAGTCCCAGGAGCCATCACCCATCCTCCCATGCACAAAGCACTTGACAACCAGGTTCTCAACATGCCTATCCCCATATGAAAACTACACTCACAGAGCGAGTCCTGCAAGCCTGGCTCAGGATCTCTGCCACAGCTCTATCCAAGAGAACACATGTGCAAGGATGGTGCTTAGCTTTAGAAAATGCTGAATATACAAACAGATGGAAAACCTCTAGCAAAACAGAAGTGTGTCAATAACCGTATTCAGTCAACAAAATTTCCTAAGAGGGCAAACATGACACATAACTCCCAAGGGGAAAGGGAGGCAGACACTAGGATGGAGGGAAGTCAACAGGGCCCAGGGAAGTTTTAGTTGGAGACAGAAGTGGTAGAGGCAAAAATGGTCATGGCCGTAAACATTAAGTAGTATGTTCCCAACAGCCAATGTGAGCTATAGAGCAGGCACCACTCCGAGCCAGAGACAATTGAGGCCCTGACAGTCAGCACAGGGTGCATCCTGTTGCCACGCTGTACTCTGGCTGCTTTTAAATTTAAATGCCTGTCTACGGACCATGGACATATATTCTTCACCAAGAACAAACCAGCCTTCCTCCTCCTCCAGCTCTTCCTGCAGCTGTCTCACCCACTGCTGCACAGAAATATAGTGTAAAGCCTTCAGAGGAAGATGCATCAAGATTATTAGCATCGCCCTGTTCGTTCAAGATCTCTGGCAGGACTTACCTGCTTTGCTGCTCCTCTGAGAACCAGCTGTTTTCTCTGGTCCTTCAGAAGGAAGCATTCATCTTCTGAAATTTCACCTGACTCCCAGTCCCTCTCACATCCAGCAGCAACTTCCTGATACTGACACCAAAGTAGCTTTACTCTTCTCATGACACAGGTTAAGAGCAAAATCCATTCCTCGCGGCCCCAGGCTGGCATTTTTATGAGGGCAAAGGATGGCTGGAAAGACAGTTGTAAAAAGAAATGGGGAAAGAAAGGGAGAAAATCATGAAGGACTAAAAGGTTCAGAAAGGTGCCTATCATGGGGAGACTGACACAGAAGGTATGTTGGGTATAAAAAAGACTAGTGGATATGAAAGCTTAGTGAAAAAGGAAGGTGAGACCCAGGGACTGTGGGCTCACAGATGACAGACAATATAAAGCCACAGATGCCATCCAGCTATTGACGTAGCAAAGGAAGCACATGAGGACATTACACTAACTCAGTGGTCCAAGAGCATTTTCCTAGTATGCACATGCTCTGTAAACACTCATCATTTGGTCCTTTACTTCCCTCTTAGGGGTAGGAGCACATCCGATTAACAGCCTGCAGATGATCTTCCCATCTGACTTCATTCAGAATGAATCTCCAGGGTGCATGTAACAGAACAGTACAGTATAAGTAAATGTAGTAGTACACTACTGCAAACTAAGACACTAATACTAGAAAGTACCTACACAGCTACTTTTTCAGATCATCTTCCCAATATTTTATCCCAAGCTATGCAGCAACTACAATGAAGATCTTAACTTGGAATTCTGTGGGAAGTCAGCACATGGCAGCAGGTTTCATTTGCCCCTCAGAAGATACTGAAGCATTCTGCATAAACAAAGAGCTTCCCAAATACTTTATGACAAGGCATATAATATTGTGGTAGTCCAGCTGAGTGACAGAAAATCCCTGCAGATAACAAATACATTAATATACTTTATGATAAGCAACAGCATTGGTTTGGAACACTGACAGTAATAAAAAAATGTTCAAATTTGCATTTCATAGGAAAGAGGGAGGGAAAAAAAGACTTCCCTCCTCCTCTAATACAAAACAGAAGTGGCTCACTGGGATTTCATGATCCTGACATCTCTAGAAAGTCAGCCTATGCTTTACATAAAGGAATGGCAATAATACTGATAACTTCAAGGGGAAAATCTTTAATCCTAGAAATACCTGCCAGAAGACGCAAGGCGGGCAGATCCCTGCTGTTCAGCTCTTTTACCTGAGAGTAGATATTTAGAATACAGGTGATATTACTGCTGTCAGAGGAACAAATATATAGTGCAGAAACCTGAGTGCTTCTTTCCTTAAAATAAAATCATGCACTTATTTGTGGGTTATACCTCACCTTTAATCTCCACCAAAAAAAGAGAAGGAAAAAACCTACATCTATCATTAGAATTCTATAAGCAGAGCACAGGTTCATCAAACAATTATGTAATCTCTCCAGAGACCCACCATGACACCAATCCCACAGAGACTAAATGTGTGCAAACTAGAAATTGCACAGCGTCGGAAAGCTCTCTCTGTAGGTTAAGAGATTATTCAAATCTTTGTAGCATCAATGCCAAAAAAAAAATCTATTCATCAATACAGCATAGAGCAACCTGGATCATGCAGTTTATGAGGACATTACAACTCCTTTGTAACAATTCATTTGGACAAACTTTGGATTTTCCATAACTGAAGAAAATTCATGCCACTGGGAAAAAACAAACGAAGAACAAGAAGTTGTTTCAGTGTGACAGATTTTTGAGATTTACTATTTGAAATTCAAGCTGTGCTGACTAGCAGTGATTACCCATATGATGTTCTTCTGACAGTTTTCTCACTGGGTAAGCACTTCCTTGGGCAGTAGAATAAAACAGGTGGTTATATGGTCATTTGTTCTTTTTGTGTATGCTATACAAGTTTGAAGTTTTACTAGAACAAATATCAAAGAGAAAATATTTCATTCACTCATAATACTACTTCTGTTCACAGAACAAATGAGAATGCTGCCAATGTTAATTTAAAAATACTAATAGGAAGTATCTTTCCAAAATATTTTTGTTCCTCAACATTTGCCACTGAAAGTCAGAATTTAATCACATAATTATTGCACTCACAAAGTTACCCCAAGACCCCCACCTGCTGCTCAGAGATCACTACTCCCTTGCCTCATCAGCTCAGATTTCTAGCTATTAAATTCCCTCAGCACTTTCCACTCTGCTCTTGCTATATGCTTTGCTGCCTCTATGCACACAGGAACACTGCAAACATCACTAACTGCTCGTTCAACAAGTAATGCAGGACACAAGGTCAGAACTAACAGAAACAGTGAAAAAGTGAAAACAGAAATCAGTGAAAAAGGCCGCAAGCTGAAAAGGCTGCTCAGGGGAGCGGACTGTCACATGGGAAGAGCACCAACAGTAGGTTAGCCAATTTGTCAGACCTCCATCTCATTACTCTTTTTGTGCCTCATTTTGTCAGGTTCACTATCCAAGTTTTGGTAGTGAACTGATGATGTCTTTTCTACTCCTATTTCTTTGTAGAGATTCAATTATTTTAGCACCTCAGCACCTGACTTCTCATCACCAGTAACCCATTAACTCTGAGATCTGGCCCTCAAACATCTACGTTGAACCTCATGCACTATAGAAGAATTATCTGTGTGTATACAAATATTTTAAATATTTAAAATTTCACATAAACTATTCTATTGCAAAAACATTTTTTAATTTAGACAAAGCATGGAGGCGCCCAGATACTTCATTTTCTTTGCACCCTCCCAAGAATTATCCTGAAATTCTGTAACATTCTTACAGGACCACGACTTGACCCTAGAGACTGATTTAATTTTGCTTTTTCCTTGTGGCTTAATCCAATCACAATTTTGGTAAAGAATTACATAGGATTATTTTTCATTCTTGATCTGTCCTGTCCTTGCCTAAGTAGCCAAAACAAAATTCCAACAAGGCATAGTACACTCAGAGCACTGTGAAGAAGCATGATACCTTGGTCAAGCATGGGTCAGGTGATAATTTACATTACTTAGTCACCACAACAGTCACAGAACAACAGTAGACAAGTATCACATTACACAATTGAGCTTTAAAACCTGAGCACCTTATTTTCTGGGCATCAGTCCTGCAGGTAGCCATGTTATTTCAATAAATTTTGTGATGTTCTGGGCCTTGTAAACATATCTATGTGATTAAACAATATAATGGGCAATGAGGTATGAACATATGTCCCATTAAAACAACAAAGGATAATTTTAAAATACATAAAGTGTCATTACTACGTGACTTTTTTTTGTATGTACACATAAAGGTTCTGTGCATACACACACTGAAACAGATGAGCATGAATTTACCAGTAACAAGGTTTCACAAAGCTTTGAAATATCCTGAAGCAGTGTATACATCTTTCACTGAAAAGGGACACAATGAATCACATTAAAAGAGATTGTTCCTTTCCTAACATGTGATGTGATAAATCATAAAGAGAGGACATCACTGTGTAAGCCTCACGCAAATGCTAGTAAAACACGAGCCAAGAGACAATTTGCAGAGTAATAATAATAATATTGGTATAAATGAAGCAGGGATGCAAATGTGAGTGTGAAAGCACCAAAAGATCAATGGAACAAGATTAAACAGAATGGCCTATACTGATAGTCAAGGACACAGCTAACAGCAATAAAATAGCAAGGGATGTGTTGTTTACATCAAAATCAGGTCTGTGCTCTCCGCAGCACAAAGGACTTGTGTGCAGAAGACCACACGCTGACACCAGGATGGCAACAAGGCTACACAACACGCTGCATGTGCCATTACTCTTTCCATTAGCCCAGCACAACTTTAAAACCAGGAAACACAGACAATGGGCAGCAGACTTGCATAAAATTTATGGAGGCTGAAGTAAGCAAGATTTTGAGGGCAAAGGATCATGCTACGGTAACTGTGGCTCCTAAAGCATACAAAAAACATGTCCAAAGCTGAGTTTTTCATTGTAAATCACAACGAACCCAAGAGATGCGATGAGGATTCAACAGCTGGTGGCCCTTGTCCCCCAAGTCATACACAAGTGACCTGCCCAGACATGTAGACTTTGTGAAGTATTTGAATTCCTCATTCAGAATTTGCATTAAAAGAGATGGAAAATCTACTGCAATCTAAAACTACCTTAAATAAATTCAGAGTTCATTAATAGATCTCAAAGTTGTCAGTGGAGGAATCTCCTTTGTACAAAGGAGATTTTTTTTTTACAAGTTCATAAAATTTTACCATTTGGCTTGATGCTATTCAGCATTTTCATCAGTGATAAGGAAATTAGATTTAAAGGTACTGCTTAAAGTTCAAAGATGACACATTGAAGAAATGATAAATATTGAGGACGACAAGGTTGTCACATACAAAGCAATCTGGATCTCTTGGTAATCTGTGCTCCTTTTAAAAAAAAAATTCATTATAATGACAAATGCAATGTTGCAATGTTAAGCATCTAGAAACTTAAGAGTGCCCACTGTGTTCTCCTAACATGTTGCTGTGAGAGTAGGTGCCAACAGAAACAGTAACAAAGAGCTATAAAAGGGAGATAGGATTTTTAGATCTACCCATAGCATGAGCAAAACATAAGTTAGATTTGCAGGAAAAACATAAATTTTCCCTCAATGACAGCAGTAGAACAACTCTGAAAGTTACAGACTTGAATATACTTAGTTTGTCAGAAGGAAAGAAATGTGGTTATTGAGCACCATATAGTATACCAACTATAGTATACTGCCACCAGGGAGAAAACCAGCTAAATGAGCATTTTTTCATTTAACAGAAGTGCATACAGAAATAGTGCTGGTAACACTTAACACTAAAGTGTACACATCTGAAGATTCAAACGTGGGCTATGAAAAGTATCCATCCGAGCACAAACCATCCATATTAGAATTGAGAGATTCATTACCTGGCAACAATAATTCTACTCCGCTTTCCAATTTAAGATAATGGTAATCTCCTGAATAATTTAAGACAAAAAAGTGACTAATTTTCTTTTCATGATTAAAATGTTTGTGTTTATTACAAGGATACAGAATGAGTATGTTGGACACAATAAATTGAAAGTCCAAAGCGGAGTTTCAGTTTACTTTAAACTCCGATGAAGCAGAAGAAAATGAGTGGATAAAATGGAAATGAAAATTAAATGGAAGAAAAAAAATAGTTGGTTCCAGTTTGAGGGCTCTGACGTGTAAGACCTTCTCAGCTCTGCCCACAGCTTACAGTGCTTCCCGAAAAGCACACTGTCTTTGACATAGAGTTTAGCAGTACTGTGTTATTTCACAGAATCACACAGCATCACAGACTGGTTCAGGTTGGAAGGGACCTTAAAGATCATCTAGTTCTGACTCCCCTGCCATGGGCAGGGACATCTCCCACTAGACCAGGCTGCTCAAAAGCCCCATCCAGACTGGCCTTGAACACTTCCAGGGATGGGGCATCCACAGCTTCCCTGGGCAGCCTGTTCCAGTGCCTCACCACCCTTACCGTAAAGAATTTCTTCCTGATATCCAATCTAAATCTACCCTTTTCCAGTTTGAGGCCACCACTTCAGGTCAGTTTTATTTGCTGATATCAAAACAATTATTCTTGACTGTGACACCAAAAAGCCAGTTTGGAGTTTTCTGGGGGGTTTTTTTGTTTTTTTTTTTTTTTTTTTTTTGA
>VXBH01009598.1:115506-125785 GCA_013400035.1 Rynchops niger
TTTTTTTTTTTGCTACTGTGCCTGAAAAACCCTAAACATGGATGCAACTGGATGCAACTAACCCAACAGAAGAAAGTTACTCTTTTTCAGATAGAATTTAGATTAGCGAACTAAGTCTATTGCTCTAACACATGCGCTAAGAGTGATAAAAGTATCTGATGCATATGTAATGGAAGTGGAACTTCAGAAATAGGTGGATTCATAGCTAAGCATAACCTGCACCCACAATACAGACTGCACCACCCAAGCTATACCGTGTCTGCAGACAAAAAAGGCTAGCTCCTGCCAGTTCTGGCTCACAAACCTCTTTCTTAACTATTTTGCCCCCTCCACTTCCTGCCAAAGGTCAACACACTACAGAGACATGCAACAAGGACTTTCTTGGGGGCAACCTTGCTCCACATCCCTTGTCCAGGCACACTGAATTCCTTAAGCTGTCATCAGACGGAGACTTCTATCCACACACACTAATTTGCAGTAAAAATTCCTTCCCACAGCTTTAGAGGCAGACACTCTAAAAAACCAACTGATCTAAATCTCTATACTTTCAGAATAACAATGTTACTTATCAAAACACTCCCCTCAGGTCAACTTGTTTACTTCATCTCTATGCAAATATAAACATCAGTAGAAGTAAAGTGTATACAGAAGAAAGCTACAGCAATACAAATTTCCAGTTCAACACTGGTGCACTCCACAGCATGAGGAACTCATTGCTCAGACCTAGGTGTAACTGTTGATGTGTGCTCTGCAGAAAGTTCTCTCAAAGTACTCGTTTTTCTCCTGTAATAATTTTAATGGGATATTGCATATTATTGTAACTTAAAGCACTTAATTTCTCTCAATGAACACCACATTGCAGAGGCTGTGCACTTTCAGAGAAAAAAAAAAAATCCAAACAAGCCCTAAAACTTTCATAAATACAGAAATAGTTATTTTAATTATGAATACAAATTTTCAGTAACTTGAGTATCTCAAGACTGCATTTTGAGTACTTTTTATAACTAACACGGAAAATATTTTATTTCTCAAAATCTAGTATTATTTATAGTGATCTGTCTATAAATTGTCTACATAATATTTTCCAAAACTAATCCCTATGTTCCAGAACTTAAATGAAGTTTCTGTCTTCGGATATAATGAATCAAATTTGAATTTGTGCACTCTGCAAATGAAGTACTTTAAGCACAATAGTGCCCTTCTGCAAAAATACATTCAATGAAAAAAGCTGCTAAGCTGCATGCATAAGCATACACAAAGGTCCTGAAACATATATACATAAGACAAAGGAAGCAGCAGCCTTTCTGACATGTTTTGGAGTACTTGGAGGCTTTTGTTTGTGTTACTTTACAATTCTTCACAGTTATTCAAAATTAATTTCCTTGACTGTCTTTGACAGTTCTGTCCTTCAAGCTACAACCAAGCCTATGCAATTACAGAGATAAAATTCAGAGGTAGCCGTTGAGAGAGAATTAGGCTTGTACAATCACTGTATTTCACTTTTAAGATTTCCTTTGTGTGTTCTGGCATCCGATCTAAATGCTTTTCCTTATCACAGGTCATCTATATAGAGACAAGTTTTTTATAGATATATCTATATGTAAGCAAACCTATATATGTGCACAAAGAAACTGTCAATCAAATTTTAGTTTTATCCACCTACATGACACTGGCATCACAGCTTTTTTTTTTTTTTTTTAAAGTATAGTTGGCATGATTTCATAACTCCATTCCACTCAGTTTCTCATTCCCACTTTTTACCCGAAGGTTAACTGATAGACCGTATTTGTCATTGATGAAAACTTTCTTACAAAACTGTTAACTTTCTTGAAACTTACTTAATAAAGCCTCTAACAAAGCAGTGGTTTTTAACTAGTGTTTCTCTTGAATTCTTGGCTGGTCACACTTTTATGTTGCTATTATCCAAGTATATCAGCTGCTTCACTGTAACGCTTAAATGAATTTTATGAAAATTATGTGACCAACTTTGACATTTCCACAGGTGCAAGCAGACTATATAATTGCTGCTACTGAACTAGACTCCATATTTTATAATTACTGAAATTAGTTTCAGTAACGTCAAGAGGACAGATGCAGCAAACAAATACATGTAAGTTATCTAGCTCTGAATTAAACTGAAATTGACAGATTAAATAAAAGAAAAAGGAAAAAGAACTGATTTAGTCTGGAAAAGTCACATATTTTACTTCTAGGGCAGGTGCTTTAATCACTGAAGCTCTAAAGAAATGAAGAACCTCCTCTACTTAACCACTTCTTTTTAAGTATTACTGTTTCCAAAGGGTCCCTTCTACTGCACAGAAGCCTGTTGTTAACTCATTTTTAGGAGAAAGTGTGCCATAACCTTTGAGTTCATGCCCTGTCTCTCTGCAGTTCTTATTTCACTGTCCTCTGTGGGTATGTGAAGGAAACAAAAGAGGATAAGGACACTGATGCCTTAAATTCAGTGATAGAAACTTACCTGGTTAACACACAACATACACTGAGAGGTAACATAAATAGGTCAGTGAAGACAGAGGGCATGTTTTTTAACAGAAGCCAGTTGGGCTTGTAGGTTGACAGCTGTGGAACTAGATCAAAAGGTCAGCTACTAGGTGGAATTACTCCACAAACAGCAAGAACATGTGTGTCCAATGGCACAATCACGGTACCCCTGGCAGATGGCTGGTAGATGAGGTTCAACAAATAAATAAGCATTGCCAACTTGCAGCAGGTAGCACAACATGTTGAAGTGGACGCCACAGCTAATGAACTTGGAATAACAGCTACTGCACAGGTAGACTCCTCTGCTTATGGTTTTGCTGTCAGTAAGTTGGCATTGTCCTCTTTCACTGCATATCTGATCAACTTAATAAAAGAAACCCAAGTACCACTTTTAGCATCAGGTTGAGCACATAGGTAAGTCTGAGAGGTCTGGCTGGTTCAGCAGAATAAGCAGGGAAAGGCTGGTACTCTGTATCAGTCAAATACCACTTCTTTTCAAATGATCTGTTATTCAGTATGCTTCCTGCCAAATACCCACCTTTCCATATAATCATGTTATATATAACATATCCCATCCCATTGAGTCTTAGAATCAGCAGCCTCCTCTATGTTGCCATAGAAAAATTATTTTAAAAATACCCGCATTTATATGGAAAACAACTTTATATGGTCCATCTAGAAGCCAGTCTAAAATAGGTATTATAGAAAATAATGCAACAGATATAAAAGAAAGCTTAATTATTTTGCACACTAGCTCTTTGAAACATACACATGGTGAACCATAAGCACGACAGCTTTCCTCATGCATTCCTCTTTTCCTTTCCTCCTCTGATTGTATCATACGAGACAATAAGAGGTAATTTCAAAGAAGCGGGGGGTCGGGGAGTGGTGGAAATCAGTACCAGTCATTCATCAATACAAACCTTGCTTTCCAAGCACCCCTGAAACAGCTCTCCCTGTCCTGCTTAAAGCCATGTCCTTGGCATGCCATTGGCTCTGGAGCTCCAGAAGACAGTGTGATATGCCTACCTGGAGCCATTCAGGACCTCTTGATGTTTATGGCAATAAAAGCATAGAACCCCTCACATTGTGAAATTCAGTCTTCGCATCCACATGATAGAACATGCAAACAGAGCAGCCAACATGGCCCACATACACAAGCCCTGATGCTACAGCCCTTCCTATCCTCAGCATTGTGAGCTCTATTAGCTAAGAGAACAGTATTAAAGACGTTTTAAAATACCATCTGCAGAATCCTAAGCACTTTAATAACTAGATATGATTATGCTGACAAGGGGCTATTCCTTTACTATACTTTATTAAAGTCTCAGGAATGTTATATCTCAGTGATCAGCTATAAAAATATGTATATGAATACAATTAAGGTGATTGCAGCCATTTTTCAAACTTGGAGAAAAATATCTAATAACATTCAATGTCAGTCGTCATAGCAAGAGTAAGCAAGGTCATAGCTACAAATAAAAAAATTGACATTTTTTGTTCTGGCTGAAGTCAACAGGAGTTTAGCCATTAACTTAAACAGAGGNAAAAAAATACAGAAAAAAGAATATCTTTAAAAACAAACAGATGAAAATGTTAGAAAAACAAAGCCAAAGTACAGAAACCTGAGCAAAGCACAACTAAACCACAGTATTGAGTTCATATTATTCTAACTTAGTAACACCTTATACAAGAATAGACTTTTGTTCAACTGATCAAAATATAGTTGCTTAACAACNACTTACTTAATAAAGCCTCTAACAAAGCAGTGGTTTTTAACTAGTGTTTCTCTTGAATTCTTGGCTGGTCACACTTTTATGTTGCTATTATCCAAGTATATCAGCTGCTTCACTGTAACGCTTAAATGAATTTTATGAAAATTATGTGACCAACTTTGACATTTCCACAGGTGCAAGCAGACTATATAATTGCTGCTACTGAACTAGACTCCATATTTTATAATTACTGAAATTAGTTTCAGTAACGTCAAGAGGACAGATGCAGCAAACAAATACATGTAAGTTATCTAGCTCTGAATTAAACTGAAATTGACAGATTAAATAAAAGAAAAAGGAAAAAGAACTGATTTAGTCTGGAAAAGTCACATATTTTACTTCTAGGGCAGGTGCTTTAATCACTGAAGCTCTAAAGAAATGAAGAACCTCCTCTACTTAACCACTTCTTTTTAAGTATTACTGTTTCCAAAGGGTCCCTTCTACTGCACAGAAGCCTGTTGTTAACTCATTTTTAGGAGAAAGTGTGCCATAACCTTTGAGTTCATGCCCTGTCTCTCTGCAGTTCTTATTTCACTGTCCTCTGTGGGTATGTGAAGGAAACAAAAGAGGATAAGGACACTGATGCCTTAAATTCAGTGATAGAAACTTACCTGGTTAACACACAACATACACTGAGAGGTAACATAAATAGGTCAGTGAAGACAGAGGGCATGTTTTTTAACAGAAGCCAGTTGGGCTTGTAGGTTGACAGCTGTGGAACTAGATCAAAAGGTCAGCTACTAGGTGGAATTACTCCACAAACAGCAAGAACATGTGTGTCCAATGGCACAATCACGGTACCCCTGGCAGATGGCTGGTAGATGAGGTTCAACAAATAAATAAGCATTGCCAACTTGCAGCAGGTAGCACAACATGTTGAAGTGGACGCCACAGCTAATGAACTTGGAATAACAGCTACTGCACAGGTAGACTCCTCTGCTTATGGTTTTGCTGTCAGTAAGTTGGCATTGTCCTCTTTCACTGCATATCTGATCAACTTAATAAAAGAAACCCAAGTACCACTTTTAGCATCAGGTTGAGCACATAGGTAAGTCTGAGAGGTCTGGCTGGTTCAGCAGAATAAGCAGGGAAAGGCTGGTACTCTGTATCAGTCAAATACCACTTCTTTTCAAATGATCTGTTATTCAGTATGCTTCCTGCCAAATACCCACCTTTCCATATAATCATGTTATATATAACATATCCCATCCCATTGAGTCTTAGAATCAGCAGCCTCCTCTATGTTGCCATAGAAAAATTATTTTAAAAATACCCGCATTTATATGGAAAACAACTTTATATGGTCCATCTAGAAGCCAGTCTAAAATAGGTATTATAGAAAATAATGCAACAGATATAAAAGAAAGCTTAATTATTTTGCACACTAGCTCTTTGAAACATACACATGGTGAACCATAAGCACGACAGCTTTCCTCATGCATTCCTCTTTTCCTTTCCTCCTCTGATTGTATCATACGAGACAATAAGAGGTAATTTCAAAGAAGCGGGGGGTCGGGGAGTGGTGGAAATCAGTACCAGTCATTCATCAATACAAACCTTGCTTTCCAAGCACCCCTGAAACAGCTCTCCCTGTCCTGCTTAAAGCCATGTCCTTGGCATGCCATTGGCTCTGGAGCTCCAGAAGACAGTGTGATATGCCTACCTGGAGCCATTCAGGACCTCTTGATGTTTATGGCAATAAAAGCATAGAACCCCTCACATTGTGAAATTCAGTCTTCGCATCCACATGATAGAACATGCAAACAGAGCAGCCAACATGGCCCACATACACAAGCCCTGATGCTACAGCCCTTCCTATCCTCAGCATTGTGAGCTCTATTAGCTAAGAGAACAGTATTAAAGACGTTTTAAAATACCATCTGCAGAATCCTAAGCACTTTAATAACTAGATATGATTATGCTGACAAGGGGCTATTCCTTTACTATACTTTATTAAAGTCTCAGGAATGTTATATCTCAGTGATCAGCTATAAAAATATGTATATGAATACAATTAAGGTGATTGCAGCCATTTTTCAAACTTGGAGAAAAATATCTAATAACATTCAATGTCAGTCGTCATAGCAAGAGTAAGCAAGGTCATAGCTACAAATAAAAAAATTGACATTTTTTGTTCTGGCTGAAGTCAACAGGAGTTTAGCCATTAACTTAAACAGAGGCAATCTTTTCCTACACAACAGCTTCAGGGTAATATAAAGCATCAAGGGCACCAAAGGAAGGCACCAAAGATCATTCTCCTTAACTGTTTTTCTCCCTATAATTTCAATAATAAAAGCCTGATGTGGAATTAGTTTTATATTTTCTTGACTTTTCTTAAAAAATGGGTTTGCTTATTATTAGTGTCAAATTTAGTTATAAATATAGCGTCAAATTTTAGTGTTTATTTTTCAAGTGTCAAAACCTGAAACAAGTCTTTTACAAGTCAGCAGATGTCTTGCGAAGTACAGACTCCTGGTGTACCACTTAAGTCAGAACAAGAGAGCACTTAACCGCACTTTCCCAGACATTAACATATCTAACCTTACAATCAACAAAAGCTATACAGCACAAGCAAGTTGAAAACAAGCATAGAAAAGTAAAACAAATTAACTGGTCTTTTGTGCAAGGGCATACTGTTTTATTCACATTGTGTTGTCATAATAACACAAACTTGTTCAAGTATAGTGATAACCTTAGAGTCCTAAGCTATTTTTTTGAAAAAAGGTAGAAAGTGAACAGAGCTTTTTTCTGAAGACATTTTCTTATATTCTTATCCCAATACTTTCTCAATAAATTACTAAAAAAAAAAAAAAAACCAGAAAAAAATACAGAAAAAAGAATATCTTTAAAAACAAACAGATGAAAATGTTAGAAAAACAAGGCCAAAGTACAGAAACCTGAGCAAAGCACAACTAAACCACAGTATTGAGTTCATATTATTCTAACTTAGTAACACCTTATACAAGAATAGACTTTTGTTCAACTGATCAAAATATAGTTGCTTAACAACCATATACATTTAGTAGAACTCATCTATTCTTTGTTCCTACCTTTTCATCCACAAGTCTGATCACAGAATTTTGTAAGGAAACAGTTTTACTTACATTTCAAGTTTTGTTTATATCATTCATGAAGAAACCAAATTTCTTCCTTGATTTTTAATAAGAGGAATCTTAAATACAAAATAAAAGCTTTGACATAAGAACTTTTTATCACTTTGGAAATCCCTCACAATAGCTCCTCTAGAAGACAGGGATGGGCATAAAAAAGGTCACTGCACAACCCATAGGTTTTCATTTACAGTCTTAATTTCTTTGTATGTATTTGAAGGCAGATCAACTGCCATAATTAACCTTCATTTTAACTGCCCTGAAAAGACAACTAGCCTACTCAAAAACTGTCAAAACTACATGCTTTACTGTGAGCACAACAGAACAAACTTCATATACTTACAAACTTCCTCTTCTTGGAAGGCTTAACTCCTTCTGCAACAGAAAAAGTTAACACTGTGTTAGGAATAAAATATTTTCATCGGAAGTGGTCTTTTTAAGACAAGTACTGTAATCCTCCCATCCCACCAGCAGCAGACAGATAGAAGTGTTGTATTTTGACTACAGTAAAAGATGATACAGATTTTACACACACTATCTTTTACTTGTTGCCTTCCATTTTTATTTGAAATATTAACATTAGCAATGGGAAAAGTCTAGTACTTTTTGTAGCAGTAATATTGAAATATTTCAAACAATAGATGGATGTTACAGAAAAGTCTTACAGACAGAGCTATTGGTAACAATATTAAAATTTACAAGACTCAGTGACACAGACATACTAAGCTCTTTCCAGCATCCATCATTTGCAGAAGTTAACAGGATCCAGACCTAAATAGGTGACAATCGGCACCAAGCTTTCTACACTATGCTCCTTAACCCAAAAAAGATGAAGTACGTAACAGTTTAATCGATTATACATCATTGTAATTTACTACAATGTGCTGCAAAGTACTAGCATAACAACAGAATCGCCGTTGTAGAAACACTTCTACAACTTTTGCTGAAAACAGCTGAACTACTGTTTATAGGACTGACAAGATAGCCTGCTAGCCAAAAGAAAATTGCCAACAAACATTTTACTAGCATTTTTGTGTAGAAGAAAGCCACGAGATTCATGATGTTTTGCTTATCAGAAATAAGCATAATATATGTAATACCCACAAGCAGATTATCTTGTATTCTGTAAATCACAGAAGAGCTGAGGCTGAAAGGGACCTCTAGAGATTCTCTGGTCCAACCTGCTCAATGGAGAGCCAATTGCAGCAGGTTACTCAAGACCACATCCAGTTGGGTTCTGAACATCTGCAAGATGAAGACTCCACAATCTCTCTGGGCAATCTGTTCCATTGTTCAACTACCCTCACTTTTTTTCCATTTCTCACAGGAACTTATATTCCGAATGCTACATTAAGTAAATGTTCTTTGCAATCATATCCAGCAGGAGAATGACCTACGTTTAAACAAAGGGACTACTTGTCTAGCCTACAGGATACACAGACAGATACGTTAAAGTTGAAGACCATCACAAAATGCAAGGTTGCATGTAAGAATGATTCAAGTTATGTGGATGGATGGCTTGAGCCACTGCATCACGAAAGACTATTTTAAAGTATGTAACAATCAGTTTCCATTCTAGAGGTTATCAAAGGGATTGGCAAAACTCTCTTTGAAAAGTAAATATATAGATATATGCACATTGTGTATGTGTGCACACATGTATTTCACACAGCACATAAAGTAAAGGTATTGACCAGAAAATGCACATGAAAGTACAATTGAATGGATAAAAATAGTTCAGCCAGGCACCTTAGAAAAGGCCATGAGGGAATGAATAATTATGTATTCTTTACAGACTTTTAAATGGTGTGCAGTAAATAAAGCCTGGGCTGCTAAGTGAATGATAAGGATTAAAATATCAAGTAGCTGCTCAATTCTTGAGCACCGCCCATCCTGTTAACTGAATGAGGCAGGAAAAAATAGTGTGAAACAATGTAATAAGAGATCATAACGCAAAGGCATAGGGGAGCAGAATTAGGGGCCTTGGTTACAAATTCTGGCACTTCCTAGGAAGTTCCAGCAACTGTTCAGAATTTGCAATTTAAAACAACATCTTCTAGCATAACATGTGCTTACATACAAAAGAACAGTTACACCTGCATACAATTTTGCATTATGAAGCTGAGTAATTCCCCTAAATTTAAAATGTCACATTCATTGTGAACAAAATGTAACTACAATTTAGAACCCACGTACTTCCCTTTGGTGTTTTTTTTTTTTCTTCAATATTTACAATGCCATTGTATTCTATTTCTAACATAAAACTTGTAATTCTAGGCACTGTCATACTGTAACAGACAATGATTGGGGAAAAATTGCCGAAATGTATGAGCAAGAATCATACTTGGTTTTGCATCCTATTTAACAGAGTTGCAACATGTACTTTAAACTTGTTTCTTTTTTTTTTTTTTATTATAGTTTATCATTATAACAGCACAGCAAATGACAGACACTGCCTTCTGTAGACACCTGAAGTCACATTAATCTCTTGGGCTATTCTCATGCATGCCATCCTGAAGCACTACCTTTGACTACAGAGTAAGGTTCCATAAGAGATGATTCAATGTAATGACTTGATGCTAAAGATGTTTAGAACTGCCAAGATCTCCCTATACACAGTGAAAAATTAAACAAAACCTATAGGAAGATTTACAAAACATTGCAAATAAAGCATCTGTGAGGCTGGGTTTTAAAATAGTATACACATAAACAAATAAAACAAGGAATGAAATAAAACAAATATCCTTTCTGGATAATATCTATATACTCATTTTTCCTATATATCACAGCATTGGTGTTAAAATGTAACATTACTTTTCTCATGCTTCTCCTGCTTGAGTATCTCCAAGACAAAAACAACAACAAAAAAACAACAACAACAACAAAAAACAA
>VXBH01009598.1:131611-162585 GCA_013400035.1 Rynchops niger
CAGCAGACAACAGAAGTATCTCTTTTGTAGAAAAGGGCTAATTTACATTTGCTTTGTTAACAACTCCAGATCTGCCCCTTATGCAATTAAAGGTCTCAAAATCAGAGATTTTGTTAAATGTTGACATTTTAATCAGTATTTATAAATTCAAACATGATCAGTTCAGCTGACCCAACAGCTTACTGGCAATACACTCCACTGATGTAGAAGAAAGGCTCAAGTTCTAGGGTGAAGGTCACACTGGAAAAAATGAGACTGCCCAGAGACCAAAAAGGTAAATATTAACCCTTTTTGTGAAAACAACTTAAGTCAAAGTGAACGCTTTATTTTTTCATTTCAAAACTGTAGTTACTTGTTTCTCTCAACGAGGTGAATTTCAATTATTTCCTACAGGACTTTAAACATCCTGAAAAATTTGAAGGATCCATACTGGTGTCTGCCGCTCCCAAAGGAGAGCCCGTTCTAGCTTAGGGAGCCACATTCTCATGATCTTTTGTCTTGTCTTTGGCCTACTATAAACCTAAACGTTGCTCTACATGGGCATGCTGAACACATGTTTCTTACCTTGTTTCCTGCTTGTTTGCCAGACTTTCTGATGAACTGCAAAAGGCTACTGTCACTACTCCTCTTCCTATACCGTAAGGCAAGAGGACACCCCCACCACCAGCTGTTGCACAAATCTTCAATTACTAGTCAACACTCCAAAGCAGGAAAAAATTATTTCAACCTTTCCAAAGACAATATGACAAAAATACCATGATCCTTACTGATACTACACTGCTCCCCCTTCTGATGTTACCCAGTTTCTCCAATTAGCTGCAATCTCAATTTTGCTTACCCACTGCATGGAAGACAAGGAGAAAGGTAATTTTTCTCTGGGGATTTGAATGCTCTTTTGAAGTATTCCTTTCCTTATCAGAAAGGGATCATAACACAAACATCAGTAGTCTGACACTTTTATCCAAAAGTCTCAAAACGTGTGCAACAACAGACATAGCTGCTGCACCAATCACTGATCTAAAAACCTCTGATGCAGGCAGTAAACTCACAGCTAGCAAAGACCACCCTGAGGCACAACCCCAGCTTCCTAATACTGACAATTGCACTGGAAAAATCCCTGACAAAACAATGCAGGTTACTAGACCAGTGCTGGACCCCTGTGTACAAGAATTTGTGAACTTTTGACATGAAATAAATCACTGTTTCAGCGGAGGCAAGGTTTTAAGCTAAAAACCACAGTGGACAGACAAACCTTTTTACCCACTGAAAGCAAAAATATAATAGTGATAAATCCTTTCCCACAATTTATAGCATTACTTGGTCTCTTTGTCTCTGCTAGCAATAAAGCAAGGTATATTTTATAGTTTTTGTTTGGACTACTAACATTCTAGGTAAATCGAGATTAGGACCCAGATAATCTTCTGGTTTATTGCCATTTTATAGCCAATTTCATCCCTCTCCCTGTCCACTATGGCAGATGAATTGTTCCAAGTCAAACTACAGTAAATCACATCAACTGTAGTAAGTTTGTGCAAGCAGTACATTTTTTAAATACCCTTTTACTTTTGGCTGACAATCCTATTTATACTGTCTTAATAAGGTCTAACAGGATAGGTGAAGGTTATTTGAATTTATACCCCTATCTAATACATTTGTCTGCAAGTTTCTGTTGTGAAATATCTACTAATTAATGGAAAGAACTTTCTAAAGGCACAGAGGTTTCTTATGTGACTAGTCTCAAAGACTCTCAATTAGGGAAAAAAAAACCAACCTTCTGTTATGCATCTATTCAACAGGAAACAAAAGTTAAAGAGTAACCAAGCATAGTTTCGTCTCTACACTTTCTAGCTGTTTTTAAGACAGCAGGAGGCAACCCAATCCTAAACAGAGTCTGCAATAGGGAACCGTATAAAGAAATCCTCCTAGTTCCTATACTGATTTACATGAGCCATCTGGCAGGCTAAGTCCAGCAGTTTTCACCTTCCCTGCAGTCACACCACCAAGATATTTCAGTAACAGAAAGGACCAGTGTACCTTCCATGGTAATTTCGTTAGTGAAGATAAGTACGTGCAGAATGAAATAGTTCTCTAGGGGAGAAAAAAAAAAAACTATCCTTCTGATGACACAAATCTTACCTCAGTATGGTTGAAATACCACCCAACGCTGGTTTCCCCCACCCCTCTATCCCAGTTCTTGGTAAATACTTCAAATTCTAGCCCTTTCTTTGTGTCCACACTATGCAGACATCCCGCATCTAAATGAGGATATATGTCTACTAATTTAACCGTATCTTAAGACTAAATTTACATTTCTGTGATATTTTTTGCATAAATACTAGCATTTATGCTAGCCAAACAACTACTAATACTATTTCTACCACAGCTATTTCTATTTTTAATCAATTAGGAGGCATGCAAGCACCATTGGGATGGAGGCCACACATCTGAAGTAACAGCTGCAAACATCTAATTATAACTTGGTATTACCTTCTACAAAACAAAGTTTTAGTAAGGAGAAAAGGGAGTATTGTGGATTTATTTTGTTTCCACTTTGCAGTAGAAGGTTATAAAACCTACCTAATACAATGAATATTACACTAACCACAGACTGACTTTTCCAGGAGATTAATTTATAAGGAAGACAACTTTAACTTGCCAAAGAGAGGATCCATTTGCAATACCTGACTGCAAACTATCTTTTGCTTCTATTTATGTCAGCCAGACTCTCTAACCTTTGGTAAATATAACTTCCTAGCAATCAATTGGGCATCAAATCAAAGTTCTATCAGCTGTTGCCAGAGAGGAGTGCTAGGAAATAGTACTTCTTTCTCAGCACTCCCCTGCCTACTGGATGATTTCTTTTTTTACTCTTGAAGTAGACTCTTCAATTTGTGTTTATGGCAAAAAGCAGCAAAAATCTAAGAATGCACGTGGGTTTAAAACATACTTAAGACGTAGCCTAGCAAGATATACAGTAGCATCCGATCCATCTAGCCATCTATTATTGATAGCCATAAGTAAGTATTTTTAGTGAAGCTTCCCATCTATTAAGACCTTCAGTCTAGGTTTAGCAGGTGAAGACATGGTTCTTAACACCAAACTATTTATTTACAATTACAAGTCATGACTCACTGAGGTAGGCAGAGAACAAAACAGTTCTAGAAAATTTTTATCAGCTTAGAGAGTATGTGCAACAGTGACTACTGTAACTCCAGAGGCAAGTTCAAAAGCAAGAAAGTCTGGTTTTTAAAAATCTTTATTTATTTACAGATGCTGCAGAAATTGTCCAGTATGAGTTGAGGAAAGACTACAGTGCTCTGAAACTAATTGCTCGGGTACTTACTTCAGAATGACTTAAAAACAAACATACTCTACCCTCTGCTGAAACATCCACTGAACTCACAATCAGCTTGGAGTTTTTCCATTTTATTCATTCTAATATCTAATATCTAATTTCAAGCTGACAAAATTCAAAGTAATCTTCATAACTGCTACCTACAAGTGCTTCAGTTTACACTGGCAGCCTATTTAGAATACAGCTTTATTATTAAGCATTGAAACACAACAACAGTTTGAAAATAGTCTAAATGCTTTCCCTTATAACTCCTTCTCAACCTCCATGCTCCCATATCAAAATGATTTTTATTTGACTGTTATTTTTCCCAGCTTGATCAATGAGTATTTTATTTTGTCCTTCAGATCATTACTCCTGCAGCACTTTCTTTACCGTTGTCTACCTGTATTCATAATTGGAACTTACAAAAAAGTTATAGAAAACAAATTCCCCAGCAACTCTATATTAAGCTTCTGTTCGAAGGCACCACCAAGTAACATAATATATACAACAGAAGATGCATAGAGACTACATCTACAGTGGTTTTATGATGTCTGAGAACTCTGCTCTGTGGGTCAAAGTGGACTAGTTCTAATCCACAGTGTTTCAGCATCTTTTGTACCATCTGTACTGCTTATCTGCTAGATGATGGTATGCTGAAAAGGCCACTTGAGAGCTTTACATCACTACAGAGCAGATAGAGGCAAGCATGCAGGAAGTACCACACCCTTCAAACACCTAACAACTCATGCTGCAAAGGACCTCTGGAGACCATCTGGACCGATTCTCCACTCAAAGTAGGGCTAACCATCTATTAGGTGGTGAAAGATAGCCAATAAATCCCATCTCAGCCTTCGCAATGCTAAACAAACCTAGCTCCTCAGCTCCTCCATGTACATCATGAACTCCAGCATCTTTCTTGTACCAGGGCCTCAAATCCAGATGCAGTTATTTCAGATGCAATCTCTTAAGCGTCAGTTAGTAATACCTCCCCGAACCCAATGGCTATGCTCTTTTGACTTTACCCACTTTCTAGGTGCAGCACAGCACACCCTGTGATTATGCCAATAAATATATAAAGGTCCTGTTCATACCTTCAGCAGCTGTTTAGCACTTGTTAGGTTAAGCATTCTAAATAATCCCACCACTGCCTGTTGCTACTCATTCTGCTGTTGAATGGTCACTTTCATGCCCAAAACATGGTATGAGGCAAATCAGTACTGCATGGATGAAGGAAGTTCTTCCTCCAATACTTGGAGAAAACAGAGTCCTCTCTCTCAAACATTTTTATTACTTACTCTCTCAGAGGCAGATACCAGTCTCAATAACTTCCAAGCTTGACCCAAAAAATAATGAAGACATGAGGTTTCACAGATGGGACTATCCTAGAAACCTAGAACCATCAGCAGCTGTAGGCCCTAAAATTGAGATCCAAATAGAAGTCTATACAGAAGAGGCTCATCATTGTTTGAAGATCAGCTTTCCCTAACTTGCATCAAATCAATCAACCAATCAAACAATTGGACATGAGCAAAAATAGTAGGCCACATTCACATCTTTGCAACTCTACCATCTTTTGCCAGGACAGGCCAGGATTCTCTCCCCTCAGGAAACATTAGTCTCCACATCAGAAGTCAACACACCATGTCTCTTGCTGCTTTGGGTCACTCAAGCCACTAACACACAAATGAACTTCTTCCAAGTCCAGGACAATCTGCAGAATGAGTGCCGAGATGCAGGTGAATCACCTGTAGTCAGTTGACCATAGACGGAGATCTTCTTGGCAGGTTGTACCTCAGGTGTCCTCTGAATCACTGCTGCTGCTTTCATGAGATACACTGTCTTGCTTCCAAGTCTCCCAAATACAGTTGTTCTCCCATATCCATGAGGTTAGGAGCCACATGCAGGAAACCCAGGGACCAGACATGCAGAACAGAACACCCATACAAGCACACCAGGATGCTTTCCTAGGCACAAAAACAGTATTCCTTTACTGGTTTTTGATGGTCTTCCCCCACACCCAAACAGTGTCCCTGATACAGGCAACCGTCTGTGCAAGCCGTGCAGCCTGGGCTTCCATAACATCCTGCCACCTGGGCAAACAGCTGCTGCACAGGAAGGCAAAAGGAATAAAAGGGATCGCATCAGTCTTTACAGAGCCAAGAGACAACATACCATTTCAAAGTAACAAGTTTGTTTGGTTTGGGGGGCTTTCTTGCTTGGGTTTTTTTTGTTTTGTTGTGTTGTGTTTTTTAAAACAAGAAAGAGTTGAATCAACAAACTTAAAGAAAGGCATATCAGCTTTGTATTTGGCAATTTGCCATCTTCAGTCTAAAAGCAGCAGACTCAGTAGCTCTTGCTTTAAGATGGCAACAAGATCATGATACTTGCTTCTGTGCACCTATCCCTACCACCAGGAGGAACTGGCAGCTCTTCCTGAGGCAATAAATTTAGACCAAGGAGTGTGAGAGACCAAGCTGCTGGGGACACTCTGCCAGTCCTGGTGCCTTTCTACAGCTTCCTACTTCTGGAATTCTCTGCACAGCTGATTCTTAGCCCTGTCCTCCTAGTATCCACCAGGAGAGCTTCCCTGGCCCCAAAGCCCCAGGAATGGATGATTAATGCCCTGCAGTCCTGAGTGTTAGAGAGAGCTGCCAAGAGGGCACTGCAGCAGGTGTGTCTGCAGAGGTACACAGACTAAGCAGGTTAAGTCTTTGGTAGGGCTTGGAGACAGGCTGCATTGCTGCTGCCTTTTGAGATGACTGGAGTCCAACTTTCCCAGCTGAATTCACAGTTTTATAAGAGAAAGTCATGGCCTTTCTTCATCAGCTGCATTGCAAATGGATTCCTTCAAGTGGCTGGTCAGGCTGTCATAGCAACTAGTGGTAAGGGTCCCTAATGCCAAAAAACAGGAAAGAAGAAGGGTGACAGGACTCTGCTGACACTCCTATTGACTTACAGCAGTTTACAGGTGAGTCTGCCAGAAAACAGCAGTTTAGAAAGTGCAAAGAGGAGTACAAGGGAAACAGCAATTCCCTAGTCTGCTTTCATACTGATTTGAATGGCAAATACTGAGAAACTCACACTGCCTGAAGTATGCCCTTGGAATGTCAATGGGCCTTTGAAGCACACAGTACATCACCCTTGCTTGTTATGCACTACCACATGCCACACTTCTCCCCAGCCAAATCTGCTCAGGTAACCTCAGACTACTGCTCCTACCAGCATACAACTGTTGTAGCACTTGCTGCAGGACAGGTTTGTCTTCATCCCTTCTCTTGAGTTGTCTCAGTTCATGGAATAGTAGTCTAGTACAGCCCCAACAGCCCTGAGCAGAGGTGCTGAACACAGCACTCTCATTGCTCTCATGCCCACTCCAAAGGCCTGCCCCACGCAAGGCATCAAACTGTGTCCCCCTTGTCAGAATCACAAGCCAGTATCCCTCCTCCAAAACTGCCTGCTGAAGGGCAACAGTTAAGCTGCCAAAGCCTATTCCATATCCTACCATCCATCAGCTGAACCAGCCTGAGTGTAATCTGATCATGGATGAACATGGTTATTTCCAGACTTGAAACGTAAAGAAGTATAAGACAAAAGCACATAATCCAAGACCCTGAGTTTGATACAGTCACAAAAGAAGGAAAAGACACGTAGGAAGGAGTGGGAAACATGCAGAAATTATTACCTCAAGTTACCTCAATCAGACCAGGAAAGTACAGTCCTCTCAGCTGAAGCAGTTGATTCCAAGAACATACCAAGGGTGGTGAGCAAGGAAAAAAAAGGCATATATATCTAGGAAATAAAGCATGGCAACTATTCTTCAGTGAGAAATGTGTACAGAAGCGGAGGAAGGGAAGCAGTCACTGTCAGCACAGATGCCTGTCAGAATTAGTTTTATTGGATTGCCATGCCCGATACTACCCACCTAGTGGAAGGTTCGCAAAGAACAGGACTCAGAAGACTGCTGTTCCAGGATTTCATCATTCTCTTGCACGGACAGTGAGGAATGAGATCAGGTAGGTGATCTGCAGGCCGGTCCATGACCCTGGGAGCTATGAACTTGCAGTTTTTCTCTTCTGTCACAGACCATTGGCAATGAAGCAGTGCTTCCTTTTTGCCTCCTTCCTCTTTCCTACAGACATTTTTAATCAAAACGAAGCACTCAGAGATATGTTTCTACTTAGTGCTGAGAGTCTTTTCCAGGTAGATGGTCATTCTGAAGCTGCTGACAATGGTTGTAGCGAAAGAGGTGGAGGATGATGTGGTCCATAATACCAGCCCCCCTCCAGATGCTGAGCTGCCAACTGACTTGCTCCCAGTGTGTCTGGAAGTCCTCCCGGTAGCAAAGACACTGACTAAACGGCAGTGGCTAAGGGCTCTGGAAACACCAATCAAGAGCCTTTCTGGTCCTTCTGTCCCAAACAAGACAAAAGTGCAACTAATGCGAGGGTTGCTTTGCAGCTACCAGACTGAGGTTTTGACAGCACACCTACATTCAAGGTGCATCCAGGGGTAAAGTAGGGCACTGGGGTATGTTGGAAAATTAGATAAGAAGGGGCAGCAAAAGCTAGCACAGCTTATGTCCACAGAACTGCACCTTGGTATACATTTTTTCCTTTGACTTTCCACATTGAGGGAATTAACTGTAGTGATTCTAGTGTACATTAATGCACACAGAAAGCGGTTTGCCAAGAGAATGGTCTCCTTAAGAGACAGTACAGGCTAATTCAAAATTNATATACATCACTCACTTTTACATCTGTAACCCCCAAAATGCCCTCCCCCAGTCCCCCAAAAGGATAGCTTAATATTGACGACGTTGTTAGAGGCCAAAAGGGATAAGTAATATAAGCTGGCAACAGTAAAAGTCAACACAATTCATACTTAATGAGTCCATACATTTAGCAACAGAAAGAACCAGTCTGACAACAGCAAGGGGAGTCATAGTTTAGAAAGCAAGACAAGACACCATGTGTCCACTTTTTTTATTTCCTAAAACCAACACTTTTCTTTCAAGACCAGGACTTCTACCATTGATCTACTCATTGATCTACTTCAACCTGTATCAAAGGTTGTCTGTAAATATTGCAATCAATTCTGCAAGTAATCTAAATCTAAAGCGAAGAGGAGAATGGTATTTCTGTGGTAGTACTGGATACACAGTTTCATTTTTGCTGTAGTCTCACAAAAAGTAGCAAAAAATAGACACAGTTGAAAAGTTACTGATGCTCTAAAATTTGCATCACAGTACATTTTATTAGCCTAAAGAATAAAAGTTCCATAATAACATCACACTCATTGAATATCTCAAACTGCTTTGTGCACGGTTAGCAAAAAGCATGTTTCTAAAAAGGTGGAACAATATTACAAACTATCTGGTACTGCTATTATATCTGCTAGTATAATCTCTTGATGACAAAGTTGGGTTTTTTTAACTCTGAAACTTCCTATCACAGCTTGGTAATAGAATATTTGATTATATTCCATATCCTTGCCAATTTTTTTATTCAATGAAAGCCGTTTATTTAAGAATGAGGCAAATGACTTGGACATGTGTTTAAGAAAAGAGATATCGCCCAAAGTAATAAAACCAAAGTAGAACACAGTTTCTATTTCACTTTGCAGACACACAAAAAATATCTCACCCCAAATTTTTCAAGAAAGCACAACAGCTGCACTTGAATATGAATCTCTCCAGCTCTGAAGTTCACCTCTTGAGACAGAGTGATTTAGTCATCAGTTGCAGATGAGTAAAAATAACTAAATCTCTGAACAAGCACATAGAAGAGCTTTTCTTTAGTAACAAATACTCTGCTGATACAACATTCCATTTCAAAAATGGTCCTTCAATAAAGGCACTCACTTTTGTAGCTGCTGGTTCCACTAGTCTCTGACGGTGGCGTGCTGAGCTGAAATGACTCTTCTGAGGCGCCCCTTCCTGACAGTGAATGGAGAAAGGGAGGGAAGAAGAACAGAGAAAAGCAGGGAAATGGATTGTGGAGGGGATGGAATGGAGGATGTTGGAGAAGGGAGAGGGAGAGTATTTAACTGAACTGTATTTTCACTAGCTTTGTAAAAGCTTTATTAAATCAATTTCAGTAATACCACCATTCAAATATCAGAAAGAAAATGAAGCTTTTGCTAAAAGCAGCCTCATGAGGTTTTTATATATGTATTATTCATATGCATTTAATGATGCTGTCTACTAAAAATACACACATGAACACATGCTTACTTCATTTCTAGATACACACATTAAAGTTGAAAAACCATTAACTTAACTCTTGCCAAGTATATACATTATCTTGCATTTTCTGTATCAATTTAAGAATTTACACACGAAAGAACCGAACTGCCAGACATCCCGTACATCTGGATTCACACTGTAACTCAAAGACCAGCAGCTCCTCAAATAAAACATTACTTTTAAAATTCACATTCTCCGTCCAGAGCTTCAACAGACTACCGACCATGTTATGTTTTAGAGAATTTTACCTAGCAGAGGTTAATACCTTTTCCTGAGAAAACCTGAGAAACAGCAGGCTCACACATGTAAAGCGTAAGCATTTTCTCTCAGACAGAGGAATTTGAAAGACCATTTGACTGAAAAAACAGAAGCACAATAGTCTTCATCACATATGCAAAATTATTTATGGTAAATACCTCACTGCAGCCAGTCTTAAAGCTACCTGGATTTGCTGGAGCTGCAAAAGGAGGACTGCCTCCTAGGCTTTGAACAGTGCACCATTTCGTTGTCTATTCTTGCTATTTCTTGTGGTTGCATCTCACTGATTAAAATTCATACCAAACAACCTCTAGAACAAGGATCAGTCTGTACCTAAACTTTTTGTACATGGATGGAGCTACTCGCTTTTCAAGGAGGGGGGGGNTCCAAATACTCAAACTACTCAAACTGCTTAAGTACCAAAAAAACCTGAAACTTGAAAAAGAATACAAAGTTTGAGCAAAAATATGTATTTTGAATAACTATACTGTATAATCTGAAATTTTACAAAGGAAAAACTTAATATTTGTATAGCTTTTCCTACAATGAAAGGAAAGAACACTATTTCTTTCACTGGTCTTACTGCCCCCTCAGGCTTTCAACAGATCACGTTAGTGAAGAAGTTTTGTTTCTCTTTTATATTCACACTTTCCCCTTTACTGAAATTATCTTGATACTTTTCAGACATCCTAAAGCCATACTGAAGGGGTGCTACTCTAACACAGGTAAGAAATATTCTGAATTAAGGTATTAGGATGAACAGCTTTTCTGGAAACTGCTTCAATTTATTCTCTACTTCTTGACAGCCTAAATACATACTTTTGATTAAACAGCCTTGCAATGTTTTAACCACCTGAAACAACAGTACTTGCTCTGTTTGCTTTCAAAATTAAGACAACTTCCAAGTTAATTTTCTGTGTGAATCCTACCAAATATGGCACCTGAATTTTCAGGAGATAATTTAAGTTGCTTAATCTTCAGTCCTGTTTGTGGCATCTACTCCATCACTTCTAGAAACTCTGGGGCAACCAAGAATTGTTGTTTGCTAATTAACTTCATGATAATTAACTAACATGCTAATTAACTTAACAAACATTACTTTTATCAAAAACAAGCACCCCTTACAACGAACCCTTCACTAGGCTTCAAAACTCAGCCTAAACACAAATCTGACCTTACCAAACTTTTGGCACTATAAAATATTAATATCTTAATATGAAACAAACAAGCAAAAAGAAGTAACAAAATGACTATCAGCTTCAATAATCTGCTTCTTTATGATGAGCAGCATTGATGGAATTTGACTGGTGGTCTCATTCCTTTCCAGCGACAGGAAAAAGGCCCATCACCTTCACTTAGAGGCTTTGTAAAGAGAGGCAGGTTGCTGGAAAAATCTATAGGACACAATGAACTACGAATAGAAGACCGCCTCCAGGAGATATGTTTTCCCATGTGAATAAACAGGTGTTATCCACCAAGAAAGAAAGCAGCAAGAACCAATCAGTCAATCAGTCAGAATGCCGGTTAGGAGGGCTGCCAGTCAAGAAATGCTTTGCTTTTTCTGTCATCATTTTCTAGAAACTCATTCCTATACACTCAATAAACTTTTAGCTGCAGCTCCTACCAATGTACTAACAGAAGTGCAGGTGGATATGAGAGCTCAGTTTTGCCGAGCAACAGTAAGGAAGCAAAAAATCAAGAAAAGGGTATAAGACAATACTGACAGCATTATCCAGGTTTGACTGAATCACATCTCCACACTCAGTGTCCAATCAGAACTATTACAGTCTCATTGGCAATAACCATAAAATGCTCCTTCATCATGCTTGCTGTGAAGAACTTCACCTCATGCGGCTCTTATAGCAACAGACCTGTGGGAATTAATCATGTGAATACCTCATATTAGCCTGCTTACTGACTCTTTACAGAACTGTACTCAACCTGTGGAATGCTCTGAGGCAGCCCCTGGAGACTGAACTATGTGAAAAAATTATTTATTTGTTAACTCTTCTGGAGAATAAACATAACCAGAAGTCATACACAACAGCCACAATTATGCAAGCCAATTAAACACATGCAAAACTATGCACACAGCTCTGCTGACTTCAACATACATAGCCAAGTACTTCCCAACTCAGGCTTTTCATTGCCTGTGAAAAGCCTTAAACAGTGAACACTTTCCTTTCTTCAACTCAAGAGCCCATTTTCAAAAGCTAACTTCAGATGCACAGATTGAAAGATGGAGTCTTTAGCATTTAAATTCTTCATTAACAGCTTTTGTATAAAAATATTTGAAAAGAAATTACATTAATTTATATATATGTATAAGAATTATGGTCAGTACTGAGTCAAATATTCTGCTACTGAACTACTTCATCACTTCTTCCAACATACTCAGTCTACTAGATGTAATGATACCTGTTGAATAAAAATTAAACTAGCCGGTGATGAAACATACATGTTTATTTGCATAGAATGTGTAATAACAGACACCTTGAACATATTTTTTGTTTCTCAGATCACAAAAGACTATCAAATCACAGAACTGATCATTTAGATTCATTATTTTCGCCAGCGTTACTTTTGGACTGTAGTGCAGAAGTACTATTAAGACAGGAAACAAGGATAGTTTAAGAAGACTATTAAAATTCTTGGGAAGAAGGAAGAACCCACATAATAATTACTACTAAAATATGTCAGAGCAAAGGAAAAAACACACCAGAAAAAAAACTTCCAACCCCTCCATCAATGCCATAAAATCGTAAGAACTTCTTATAATTTAACAGGTGACAACGAGATAAACAGGAACATTTCTATACACCACCGCTTTTGCTAGAATTCAACGAGAGCATTTTCTACTAACATACAAACAAAAAAAACCCCAAGGCAGTGCAGGAAGAAGTCTCAAAACACTAAGTTATCTGAATAATTGTGCCAACCAGACAAAACTGAAGTAAATCTTGGCTTTGCCCGCAACTGCATTTTTTTAAGCTATTTTTAAAATACAGTGCAGTTTCTGATCAAAGCCCTTGAATTAACCTTGGGAGTTTCTTTTTTGGTTTTTTGTTCTCTACACCACTTTTTGGAACATAAGTACTGTTTCTGAAATCAGGAAAAGATGACAAAAGGTTACTTCCTCAATCCTGTCAACATGCCACATGGCACAACAGTTAAAGATTTTTCCCAGGATATGAGAGATACTGCTTCAAAACCCTCTACCTGATGAACATCCAAGGAAACACATCACCTGCATTTAGTTTCTTCCCCAAAATACTTTAAATATTCTGTCTCGATCCCTCCACAAACATTCCAATTTGTAAAGACCCTCACTGGTGTAGCGAGTATGAATTCTACAGTCTGCTATTTAAGGTATGCATCTGATGGGGAGAAGATATGGCTCAAGGGCCTGCTCCAAATCACATTCCTTCTAGAAGTCTTCTCTGAAAAAAAACACAGAATATTTTTCAAATGCAAGGTAGACTTGCTCATACTTACAAAAAGATATCCACAGGGTTCTTTAACTGAAAATACAATAATACTCAACTTGGCAAAAACTTCTTAAGACTCTTGCTTTTCAAAAGTAGTTTTTACTCCTGCCTAACAAAATGGCTTCCATTCCCAGCGAGAAACCATGCAGAGCTAGGTCTTTAACTCAAAAAAATTTGGTGGAAATAATCAAAGATTATAGCCACCTTGGGAAATTTCATTATATTCAGGAAACAAAAGATAGTAGGAGTAGTGCGAACTAACCCTAATTAATATAATCAGCATTCCACAAGAAGTAGTTGTCTAACACTTGCATAAACATTTGATTACAATTGAAGAAGGCTTCTTTGATGATGGTAATGTCTTTTGATAATGCTACATTAGATTTCTGGTGTAACTGACTAAAATTAACAGTAAGTACTAGGGCTAGGTGACCTTATTACTTCTCCTTCTGGGAGATACTCTTAAAACCTTTAATTATTTTTTAATTTCTCAATGTCCTTCCTATTATCATTTAACACAAACTTTAATATAGTTAAAAAATAGATGCTTGAAAAAGGTCTCCTTTCTAGCACAGCTTGGAACCACAGTAGGGTCAACTTAACCTTAACACTAGCTAGCAACAGTGCTGAACTTCAGAGGCCCTAAGTTCACTCTTATTAAGGTTATTAACCCACGTAACATAAGATCCTGGACCAAACTGAGAAGCTGGGAATTATTCTCTGTTATTTGCATTTTTTTTCCCTTCCTGTCTCTTCTTCAGAATGCATTTCAGGAGCAGTTAAGAGCTGTGATAAACAAGAGTTTACACCTTGCAAAATCCCAGTACAGCACAGATACTATTTCAGAAGTGTTAAAGTATACCTAAATTGATGTGATTACTCCTATGACAAAGGAAAGAGTCTTCAAACTATTAAAATGCGTATGTGGCCTATGTCTCCAATGACACCAGACATGTTGGTACACCAGTGTGCAACACTCTGATTCAGAATATATTAACAGTTCATTTTATTAGCACAAAATAATCAGATGGGTAGACTTGATGCAATAGTGGCTTTTGGCAAGGTTAACATCAGCAGATACATGATACACTGCTGGCCTGCAAAGAACACATAGTAGTTAACAGGTAGTAAACAGACAGGTAGTAAAGACAGCTACCACATTCATTATTCCCTGTGTGAGCATTATCCCCTGAAATTGTATTTCAGTTCTGTTTTTAATCATAAATACATTCCACTCACTTTTGTGCTGCTAGTCACTTTGTACTAGAGGCTTCACCTCCTTGCTTGGACAAGGAACAAGTCTGGACATGAGTCATGCCATGGCTTCCCACCATGATGATTTCAGCAGTAACCAGGTTCAGGAGCTCCTCTCCCCAGCTCTCCCACCAGTTCATTCCTGTCCTGAAGCTGAAGTTCACTACTCCCTGTACCATACCTGTACAATTGTGTGCGGTTCTATTCTGTAAAGTCCTGAAATGATCCAGCTTAAAAATAGCTCCTGTGGGAGCAGAAGGGTCATAGTCAGTCTAGTGTCAGCCTTTCCGATGAACTCAGAGCTGGGCTGCTGTGCAATGGATCACTGAAGAGAACAGCTGGACTAGAAACTCCGTATGCCACTCTGCTGCTAAAGCTGTTTATGATGGAACTGCCAGCAAAGCCCAGTAGGCAAATCCAAGTAGGGATGAAAGTTCACCGTCGGGACATGCTAACATATGAAGACAGCTACATTGAAGGTGCAACTTAAATCATCAAGAGATTAACAAAAGCTGCTGGGACTGCGCATGCCAAAAACATAGCTGGAATCAGAGATAAAAACAAAGATAAGAATAAAGACAAGCCTGTTCTTTCTCTATGGAAGAATTCAATATAGAGCATTTGAAGTATGTAGAGATATTAGACTGTATGCATAAAAGTTTTTCATTATATCATAACCTTATGCCCCTGAGTATTACATTCCAGCTGATTAAAAAAAAAAACCTTTTGCAATCATCATCTGTATGTACTCCTCCAGACAGGAGTGTCTAATAAGGGCAGACAAACCACAGAAAAAGAAAAGGCTAGGATCAGGGTCAGTGTCTCAGAGGCAGAGCTATCTTTCATTTAAAAAGAAAAGGAGAGGGGAAAAAAAAAATATCTACACACTTAAAAGGCTATGCATTCAGAGAAACTGCATTTATTAGCAGCAAAGCACAGGCAGTGGATCCCTGATATCCTCACAGGGTGAGTGTCCTTTCCAGAGGAACAGGCCAGTTGCAATTATCAGTTCACATAATAAAGCAACGGTCAGAAAACTACCTCCTTGCAAAGGCCATCATGATTCACATCTACAAGGACAGATGAAGGAAAAAAGAAGGATGCCAAATAATTCCCATCTAAGACAAGGTATTTTAGGTAGAGGGCATGCAGAAAGCTGGCCAGGGAGCAGCAAGTCAGAGACTTATTTCATTTCCCAGGTGAGCAGTTGAGGAAACAAACTTGTGGAAAACAAATACCTCTAAAGAAGAAAAATCTTAAAAAAAAAAAAAAAAACAAAAACAAAAAAAAAAAAACAAAAACAAACAAAAAAAACACAAACAACACAAAAAAAGAAGAACAAAAGACAGAGATAAGGGGCATCAGGTATTAGATATGTTACACAGTTTATTTCTGAAGGCACAGAACCCTGAAAACAGTTATGAAGTGAAAACATGGTTTTGGCTGTGTAGGCTGGTAGCTAATTCAACAACGTACCCACTTGATATCACATGTGGTTACCATGAACAACTGCACAGTCGTTCTCCTGAAAACAGCAATATCAAGAGACAAGAAAGTGAGAATATCAAGTGACACAAGAATGCGCTCTTACCTGAAGAGTTTTCTACCTTAAGATTGAGGCAGCAACTGTCTTCTCTTTTTTCCTCTCTGTTTTTATTAGCTGCCAGATCAAGATCAGAGTGGCAGTATTCCATACAGAGGAGATAAATTCACCAAACACCACAGCTGGCCCCTGACAGCTTTGGAAGTGTTTAGCACTGAAGAAAAACATTCACAGCAACAACCCCATCCACATCAAGCTGGACAGATCCTAATGCCAGCAGGTGTATTTCAATATTTTTACCCTATTATGTGTCATACTGAAGAATAAACACCTCCTTATATCCCAAACTATGCTCTTTAAGCTTGCTTCCTCCTTCAAGACTAGCCCTGTGCTATCTCCTCAAGATATATCTGCACCCAAGATTCAAGTCCCTGACACATCCCTCAGTGCCCTACACTCCAGTCTGTCTATTTTTTTGCATTTACACCTAGCAAAAGCTGCAAAGCTCATGACCAAGGCCTGCTGGTCACTGTTAAGATCATATCTTGAGCATTTTTACACACCATGATCTACCTCCTGCTCTACAGTGTCTCGTACTAGATGCAGCTGTTCCACTCAATTACCAAACTGTGTTTGGAGTGCAAAGTCACAGAGTCAGAGGCCATAGTGCTATGCTCCGTCCAGCATAAAATAGCATAACACAGTGCTGTACACCTGCACCTCAAGTCTTATTTCAAAGCACAGGTGAAGAATTAAGTCCCTTCTCTCTATCACCTAAGTTGTTAGAGGAACATCTGATAAACAGGTAAAAGGAGATTGGGAAACACAAGCTAAACTAGTTCACTTTTTTTTCTTCCCAATACCAAAGTAGAATTGCTGGCTCTGTTGATAACAATGACCAGAACAGATGAAGGTGACTTAGCATTTTTATTTTTTCATATATGCACAAAATAAATAAATATATAAAGATCTAAAATTCTTTATAATCCTGCTGAATTAGACAGGAAGGCAAAGGAATGTGAAAAAAGTATTCTATTCTGGAAGTTTGAGCCTCAGTCCTCCCCAGACCTGAATTTCTCAAAAGAAAACACCACACATGTACCCTTCAGAGTGGAAACAGAGCTCTTGATCTGTATATTTACCTACTTCCTAGTAGCAGTCATGGTATCTACAAGAAGTGCTGGAAGGAGGATCCAGAGAACTACAGGTTTGTCAGTCTGACTTTGGTGCTGGGGAAGGTTATGGAGCAGATCATTTTGAGTGCCGTAACATGGCATGTAGAGGACAACAGGCCTAGCCAGCACAGGTTTAAGAAAGGCAGGTCCTATTTGACTAACCTGATCTCCTTCTATGATAAGGTAACCAGCTTAGTGGATGCAGGAAAGGCTGTGGGTATTGTTTACCTGAACTTTAGTAAAGCCTTTGATACCATTTCCCATAGCATTCTCATGGAGAAATCATCTGCTCATGGGTTGGACAGGCATACTCTTCACTGGGTAAAAAACCGGCTGTATGGCCAGGCGCAAAGAGTTGTGGTGAATGGAGTTAAACCCAGCTGGCAGCCAGTCACAAGTGGTGTTCCCCAGGCCTCACTATTGGGGCCAGTTCTGTTTAATATCTTTGTCAATGATCTGGACAAGGGGATCGAGTGCACGCTCAGCAAGTTGGGTGGGAGTGTTGATCTGCTTGAGGGCAGGAAGACTCTACAGAGAGAACTGGACAGGCTGGATCGACGGGACGAGGCCAATGGTATGAAGTTCAACAAAGTCAAGTGCCAGGTCCTGCACTTGGGTCACAACAACCCCATACAGCGCTGCAGGCTTGGGGAAGAGTGGCTGCAATGCTGCCTGGCAGAAAAGGACCTAGAGGTGTTGGTCAACAGCTGGATGAATATGAGCCAGCAGTGTGCCCAGGTGGCCAAGAAGGCCAACAGCATCCTGGCTTGTATCAGAAATAGTGTGGCCAGAAGGACTATGGAAGTGATCGTCCCCCTGTACTCAGTGCTGGTGAGGCCCCACCTTGAGTACAGTGTCCAGTTTTGGGTCCCTCACTACAAGAAAGACACTAAGGTGCTGGAGTGCATCCAGAGAAGGACAATGAAGCTGGTGAAGGGTCTAAAGATCAAAGGAAGAGCAGCTGAGAGAACTGGGGCTGTTTAGCCTGAACTAAAGGAGGCTCAAGGGAGGCCTTATTGCTCTCTACAGCTACCTGAAAGGAGGTTGTAGCAAGGTGAGGGTCAGTCTCTTCTCCCAAGTAGGAAGTGAGAGGATGAGAGGAAACGGCCTCAAGTTGCATCAGGGGAGGTTTAGAGTGGATAGTAGGAAAAATGTCTTCACCAAAAGGGTTGTCAAGCATTGGAACAGGCTCCCCAGGAAAGTGGTTCCACACACTGATACTCTAGGTAGCTACAGTGCTCCTGTAAAGGGAACACAATTTATGAAAAAATCAAAGATAGACATGGAATCACAGTGGCATTTCACAACGAAAGTTCAGCTTTGCATTTTGCAGTGACACAGAATCGCACAAATTTTCCTTAAAAAAATCAAGTTTAAGGGCAAGCCTTTCCCTTTGATATTGTATGACCATGTAGATCTTATTTTTCCAAGATAGTTAGTGAATACAAAGACTTTCCTCCTTCTCCCTCTCTGAGAAAAGATTTGTTGTTCTTCATTATTCATACTAAAAATAACTAGTCAGAAATGTTTTGAAATACCATGTTAATAGAGTATGTCAAGAATATGTCAGTCTATCAAAATAAAATGGGTTGTGAAATTAGCAAATTTTACCACAATTTTATCTTGAAGCAGTTCCAAAAAATCATGAAAAACACCATTCAACATTTTCTAAGTGAAATATGGACTATGCTAACACACAAATAATATTTAAAAAGACAAAGCTCTATTGAGACAAAATATAAATACGGAAGAAAAAAAAACATCAAACCATAACATTGCATAATTTTTAAATGCTCCAAAAAGTCATAAGCTTTTTCCTTTTATTCCAACGTAGAAAAAGTCAAAAGACAAAGTTATTCACAAGCTTAAATTTCCACTCTGTCATCATTCACCTTTTTAGGTGAGCTACATAAAAATAGCTGTGAGACTACACAGAAAATTCAACAGAGACAGAGCAATTAAGAAATGTAGAAACATAAATCTTGATTTAGAATGTGGTATGTTTGGTCTGTTTTTTCCACCTATTGGCTCCCAGGGGCCAAGACACCATAATTAAAGGACACAATTCAACTGCTGATAGCTTGAAAGTTTTAGGATGCAACAAAGAAAGCAGTAAATATTGTGGGATGGATACAGAATCCAGTAATTCCACATTACTAAAAGCTTAAACAGTATCATTGTAACACTAATTCACCATATTATTCAGTTGTGATTTTATTAATGAAATAACACAATTCAGAAAGTCATCATACTACCTAAGCAATAACATTTCTTCATACCCACAGCTTTCTTGAAGTGGTTACCTGTTGAACAGATCTCTGAACAGTACCAAGACCACTTCTATCAGACAGATGTTTGATGAAGACGATCGGTGCTTAGATAAAGTCTGTCCAGTTATTAAAGTCATTTCCTACTTGGCACTGTAAGTTCTTGAACTGTATTAGAAGACAGAACTTTGACATCTCTGTATTACATTATAGCTGATACGAAAAAAATCTGCCTGTTCTAAGGTTATGAGTTTATGGTTAACAAGAGACAACCAGGAAATTCAAGGTGATCAGTAGCGTTGCAGTCTTGAACAAATACATTTCTCTGTGCCTCAACTTACCAAAGAGATAATGAAATGCTACGCCCATTTCAATGACAACAAGACACTGGGAAGGAGAAACACAGAAAGATCTAGGAAGAACTTAAAAGGTAAATTAGTTTCAAGTTTTCAGTGTTACAGCTGCAGACTGGTTAATCAGCATTTCATTACTATGAGAAGGGAAAAAGGAGTATTGTCTATACAGCACTGGGAGCCCTTTTCCCGTAAAGCTTAATTTAAGGCATTTAAACAATTTGGTTCTACGTACGCAGAAAGAGCTATCTAGGATGTGCAGGGAGGGAGGGAGATTGCATGCATTCTGTTTCCAAAAAAATTTCACAAAACCAGAAGGAAGAATGAAAACCATCACAGCAACACTGATTTAAATAAAAAGCCCAAAAGATAGCAAAACATACTCTGCTTACATGAAATGACACTGAAAACTCACCAACACTTAAAGGATATACAGTGTGGAAAAATCAAATTACTCAAGGTGACGTGCAAGAACGTTAACAGATTGATGACAACGAAGAGGATTAATTTAGGCAGAGCCAGACAACTACAGCAGAGATCAAGAAGCTTGGAACTTACCATTCTGACAATATGGTATAAGACAAAAATGTATGCAAGCCATGCACTGGCATGAGAGGTAACATTGTTATTATTTTCTCTGAAGTCATGGAGATTTCATGGAGTAATGGAGAAAGTACTCTGAATTCAAATCACTTACTGTTTTAAAACAGATCAAGATCTTAGGGACATGGTTTAGTGGTGGTTTTGGTAGTGTCAGGTTAATGGTTGGACTCAAAAATCTTAAAGGTCCCTTCCAACCTAGACAGCTCTATGATTCTATGATTTCACCTTCAGACAGTAGGCAATTCAGTGTGCCAAGTGTGGAGGCAGAACGACGTTACAAATTCTAACACGCAGTTCTTCCTTCTCGTCTTTAGATTCAAGCAAGTATAAAATGCTTTGGGGTTTATTAGGGGGAGAGGGTTTGGTTGGTTTGGGTTTTTTTAACTACTGATCTCCATTGCCTTAAATTTAGGTCTTCAATGTAATACTTAACTAGGCTCTGTGCCAAGCTCTACAGGCTGACCAGGAAAACTCTTTTATGTTAGAAAGCCATCTCACAGCACACTCAAAGCTTAATAAGTATGAAAGATTTCTATCTAGTTATAGATTTTTTTTAAAAGTAATGTGTTGTCATTTCTTTGACAAAGAACATTGCGTTCTGGTACATGTGGCAATCCCTATAGCCAAGGCCAGAAATCAAGTCAATAAAAAGCAATGTACATGTGTAGCTTCAATTCTAAACAGTAAGACAACAAACCCTTGAAAGCTATTTCCCAAAGAGAACAGAAATCAAAGGCCAGGACTGTACCTTACACCAATTAATCTACCCAGCAACAGAAACTACTGGCAAAGGAATAATTCATCTGAGGTAGCTTTCTGTATGCCATTCTTGCAGCACAGCCATAGATATTAAATTTTGCATAACAAAAACATGTAACTAACAGGTTTGCACAAATTGCTTGGCAGTTTAACACATTAGTGTGCCGGATACGCTCCCATTAGCACTGCTTAGCACTGCTAGTTATGGCACTGCCCTCTTCTCTCTGACTGCAACCCGTTGAACCCAGATAATCATTACAGTATTTGAACAAAGAACACTAGGGCATTCTGAAGGAGAAAAAGTCAAGAATTAATATCTGACAGAATTCTCATTGATCACTGCATTTCCTCAGAGATACTAGAGAGGATATACATGAAAAACAGGTGCTTTAAATATAGTCTTTTTTCTAGAATAGCTCCTTTGCGGAAGCACATCAATTTAAAAGTGCCTGAATCTTCTCCCACCATCTCCTTAGAGCCTGAAGACAGGGAATACACACTTCACATACCTATAAGCCTAACCAGCTTTACTGTGTTCACCATCATAACAGCTTAGTATTGATTTGTCAGATAGACTCCACATCAGAGAGAAATTATATTGAAATAACTGCAGGTGTCTTGAGGGGGAAACAGGCAATTAAAAAGCATACCCTACCATGTTTTGCAGCACTGCTAAAAAACTAACTGGAATGTTCCATTCATACTGTTAAAACAATGCAAGGAGAAGAAGGTGCTACAGAAACCATTAAAAAGACATCGGTCACGAATACACACAAACAAATCTATGGGAACTGAAGGGAAGAAAATAAAATGCACACAAAAAAGGTTGTTGTCTCGTCATAATTCTATCTTAAAACCTGAAAAAGCAAGTCCTCATCTGCAATCTCAGTAAGAAAAGGATTTTGCTGTGAGCTTAAAGAGAAGGTAAGACAGAGAAAGGACAAACAGCAGAGCAACTAAGTTGGCATTACTGGCAGAGCAAATAGCAAGCATAAACCAAAATCCAAGAACCCATGAAAGAAATCTATGCTTAAAGACCACAGAATCACAGACTGGTTCAGGTTGGAAGGGACCTTAAAGATCATCTAGTTCTGACTCCCCTGCCATGGGCAGGGACATCTCCCACTAGACCAGGCTGCTCAAAAGCCCCATCCAGACTGGCCTTGAACACTTCCAGGGATGGGGTATCCACAGCTTCCCTGGGCAGCCTGTTCCAGTGCCTCACCAGCCTCACTGTAAAGAATTTCTTCACGATACCCAATCTAAATCTACCCTCGTTCAGTTTAAGGCCGTTACCCTGTGTCTTATCATTATACTCCCTGGTATAGAGTCCCTCCCCATCCTTCCTGTAGGCCCCCTTTAGGTACTGGAAGGTCACTATAAGGTCTCCCCGGAGCCTTCTCTTCTCCAGGCTGAANCAGGTGCAGGACCTTGCACTTGGCCCGGTTGAACTTCATGAGGTTCGCATAGGCAGCCCACCTCTCAAGCCTGTCAAGGTCCCTCTGGATGGTATCCCCTCCCTCCAATGTCGACCATGCCACACAGATGAAGATCTATGCAGGGTCCTAAGAGTATAGACAAGAACGTCAACCAAGTGCTATTTGAGAAATGAAACTGAACCAAGTTAACAGTCAATCAAGAGGTTACACCAGTTCAGCAGGTGTGTTCTCAGACTAAGGTAGAAACTGCTATCTTCAGAAGATCAGGGAGAAACACAATGAAGTCTTTGCAGCTACCTAATACAAATAGCTTGGTAAGAATTAAATCTCTTATCACTACTGCAAAGCAAAGCATGCAACTGCAGGAACACCCCCTACCTAGTCATGAATGTGATACACTTTACATTGGATCTTCTTCTCTGTTGCCAATAAGTCCAAGAAAATTTTACATTTTGACCACCTTGCCCCAAGAACAAATTTACACTGTAGCTTACAGGAAAGAGCAAATATTCACAGCAAAAGTGACAAAATAAGAAAATGTTATTCGGCTTCATGCTTGAACGTTAAAATCTGCTATTTATCATTGCCAAAGAGTCATGGATAGAGTCTAATAACACAATATACTTGATCACTACTCAGCTTACACCAAGTAAACTGCAGTAATTTCCAGTAAGCTGCAAATTGTTTAAATACAAACACAGTACTGTCTCTTGAAGAACTAAAAAAAAGAAAGAGCACATGAACTAATAAAAAAATCTGAGTACCATGAAATATGGATTTTACCCTGGTCATAAACATTTGCTCTTCCAAATTTTTCATTTATATTACTCCTTCCTTTCTTGCACTTCTCTACTTTTACTAAAATCTTGAAAAACTGAAAGTAATTTAAAACTAGGAAACCGTGTTCACAAGGTGCACTGGAATCCTAAAATCAATTTTCCACTTATAACCTAAATTTTCCAGCTGTGCCCGTGAGTGTTATATTCAGAAAACAAAAGAGGATAGGGCTTATTTTCAGGTTCTTCTGCACACAAATTCTGGCTGCTGAATTCTCTACTGTACCTGAAAAACTTGTGTACAACTAGGCTTTTTTAGAGCAATGGAAATGGTATCCTTCTTCTCATGGCGTACTTTTAAAGCAAAGTGACAAAATACATTAAAAAACCTTTCACATCAAAAGAACTCAAAAAAGAAGTTAATGAAAGCATATACTTTTATCCACTTTTTACCACATGTCCCTTGCTTTTCACATAGGAAAAGAAAGCTACATTGTGGGGCAGGAGAGGAACCTCCATTAGTTGAAAAGCATCTTCAGATACGTTTCTGTATTTGATATAGCATCATTTATCCACAGAGAACATCAAGAATATTCAAATAGAAAAAAACATCTGCAAAAACATATGCTCAAAGTTTTAGCTTTCTAGGGCTAAAATACTATCATAAGAATTGTAACACAACATTTATCTCCACACAACATATGGACTTTACTGCACTGTATGAGCTAGGTATTCTAAAGAACTACCAGGTTCCAGGTAGCTGAAAAAGAAATTCAGGAAAACAAATTGCTTGGTAACAGGTACTACTGTTTATCTATAATGGTGCAAGCCTCATCTTTTAACTAAGGGCCACCTATTACTTTCTTTAAGATTGTGGGTCTGATTACTTAAACATTTTCTTGAAAGTTTCTCTTTTACTGTACCTACATAAGGATGACATTTTTGGCATTATGCTGCTAAACTGGATCTACTATTTCTGACAGTAAAGCTTTAAAAAGAAATCTCTTAATACTTCTGAATGTAATTGTTCCTTTGCTTTTTACACAGTAGCTTGGTTGGGAAGGATAGACAGGTGTCAGAAAAGTGTTATTTAATATCCCTATGAAATTAAGCCAACTATATATGAAAAACTGAAGAATTTCAAAAGGGACAAAGTACTCCAAAGATAACATGCTCCATAGAAACTCAAGAGTTTAGCACCTAAACTCGCTGAAGACCTTGTTTCTTCTGAAGGGCACAGACATGACACAGCAATTATACTTTGTATCACTAATCCCACTTCATGCACGCTGCTGTGGAGTGCTAAATTTGAGAATTAAAATCAAGGGGGGCTTGAACAAAAAGGCAGGGGGAATCCAAGAGTAACACAAGCGTAGAAAGTGAGACCAAGTAACTGAACAAGATTACAGAGGACATGAATTGTTGACAGGAAAAAATGTTCTGATTTACATCAGATGAAGCAAAGATCATATACAGAATAGAGTTAAGGTCACAGAGGAAGTTAGTGCTACGTGTCAAAGTGGAAAAGTAAAGCCAAGAAAACAAAATTAAAACAAATTATGAAAGTGCAGGTTTTAGTGTTTTGCTTTGTGATCACAACAATCACTTATGGGTTTTTATGTAATTTTAATGTTCAGATGGATAATTGGCACTGCTATAAGCAAAAAAGATTTATTGCTTCAATCTAATAGGAAAAGGAATTAACAGCATCTCGAAGCCTTTGGGCAATTTTGATAAAACCCCTAACAAGATATGGAAAATTTAAGACTTTTAAAGCAAATGTAGTACATCAATCGGTGAAAACAAATCTCAAATCATTATGTCAAACGTGACACAAGTCATGTCAAACAAGTCGCATCACAGTCAAAACTGCATCAAACTTGAATGAAGCATCTTACAAAAAAATTCCAAAAAGAAAACATGGAAAACTAATAGTTTCATTACTTGTGACAAAGTGAGTAAAAACCAATGCTAACAAAACCATTTGTAAACCAAGAACTAGCCACAGAATTGAAAAAAATACAAACCCAAACTTGTTTCAATCAGATGTTACTATCCTTCATGCAGCTATTATTCCTGCTATTACTAAATAAGCAGGAAAAAAACCCCAAAAACATACTAGCAGTTTTTAGGGATAAGCCAAGTGACTCAGAAACAGGAGCTAGAGTGCACAGAGGACTCCAAAGCTGGTTTTCTTTAAGACTCTTAGAACAAAACCAAGCTCAGTTCAAATCATTACAGATACCACTGCTGAGCTCACCAAAGGATTTGATGTGAAGGAACGTTAAGTTTAGCTTTGCCTTCCAAACCTAACACAAAACAGTCACTAAGCTTTGTGACATATTGTAGACATTATCAAGAACTGTTACTGCAATTATCAGACAGCATTAGTAAGAAGTGTGGTATGGGCTACAGACACCAAGTCTGGCCCCTTGCCAAATATTTTAGCTCGGAATGCAGCAGGGGGTTTTTTTCCCCTCCATGTTTGATTTTAGCCCTTGAAATAGAGTGACCACAACACCAAGAGAAACAAAGACAGAAGAAAAGGTTAACCCTTTCAGAAAAGCTTTCACAGCTCAAATAATAGCAAAATATATGTCTGACATACAGGCTTTTAGAGGATCTGACAAACATGTAACAACGCATGAATGCCTGGAAAACAGAGGTGAATTAACTGATGAAGAGATTGTACACTGTATTAGGCCTGCAGAAGTGACAGCTAATGAAGAGATGAGAAGTGTTCTTTATTCTTTAGATCAGTGTCTCTTCTCTCGGAAAGCTGGTCCTTTGCTTTCCAAAGGCAGCTATCACTGCCTATCACTATTTAAGCAAAGAAAACATCTATTCTGACCTGCACATCCCTACCCCTACAATACAAATAGATTTAAAATGTCCTGTCTCCTATAACAGTACCTTAAAAATAAAGATGACTCTATCAGGAAAAAATTTAAGAATTTATCAAGAATATAAAAAATTTGTGGGTTTGGGTTTTTTTTTTTAACATTTTACAGCCATGTATACTGCTCATGCAAACACCTCATAAAATGAAAGAGCAAGTGTCACAATTTAAGTAGTTCTGAGCATTGCTTTGCAGATGCAGCCCTTGAAGGAATAATAATACGTTAGACAAGGACTGAACACAACTACTAAGCAGAGAATGAATGCAGCATGCCGCCACACAGCTATTCCCACACAACACCGAAGACATATATGTTATCTTCTTCTCAATTGATTAATCTGAATCTACTGGAAACTGTAAATTGTTAGGACTTTTTTTAATTCGTCTCTGGTTCCACGCCCTCCACAGACTTTCTTCCATACATTCACCAAGAGGCAGAGATACATATCAGACCTGACTCATAACTACACAACTCCTCTGTTGTACTGTAAATCCATTGCCATCGGCACAGAAGCATGAGCATCAGAGAAAATGGATCGAGTCCCTCTTGCCTAGTGGAAGGGAGAACACTGTTGTACACAGCGTTCAAATCTGGTAAAATTATTACGAACCTTTCCAAAACACCGTCTGTAAGATTGACTTTTCTACCCTTTCTCTTCAGTTTGCAACAGAGGCCAAAGTCTAATTAATATTCTCCAGCTTTTATCACCATTTTTTCATCAGCAGACCACCCCAAGAACACATTCCCAAGCATGAACTGTATCCACAGAAGAGACAGTTACAGTGTCCCTATTTCGTTCTTTTCCTCTCCTACACAGTGTGGCTTCCCAGTGACCTTTTTACTTCACATGTCAATTTTCAATATTTCAGAAAGAATTATTTTCATGAAACCTCCTACTCCAAAGAAATCGCACCTGTTTAGGAGCCACAGATAAGGCCATTTTTCCTTGGAAATTATTTCCTTTCTGTCTGATTTCTCAGAAGGCATTTTTAGGTGAGCTAATAAGCAAGGACTTGGAAAAATCTGTAAGGTTTTACTTTTTGAAAGGTCTGGACACTTTATGTACCAAATTTCAGAATGTTTGCCTACAAAAGCCAATGATTTTCCTGTAGTGGAGCTGGAGGAGTAGTCAAGGCTACGCAATGACTGTGCCCCTTGCCATCTTTTCTAGAAACATATGGAATTAGTATAAACTGACTCCTCAGTTCTACCAAAATAGCAACACTCCATTTACACCACATTTTCATTTACACTGCCTGTTTCCATTTCTATAGCAATGAGTCTGAATTTCGCTATTAAATTCTTTTTACCTCTTCCTCCCTCAAATCAATGCATGAGGTACAGTATTAGAAGATTTTCAATTGGAATTTTCCATGTTGGCCATAATCATCTCTCTGCAAACTTAATGCAATGCAGTCATCCTGAATTTAAAGAAGCCTTAGATCCCTATGAAAATTTTCCAGCATTTACAAAAAAAAATATACCTAGAGACTAGAAAAAAAATAAACACAGCATTTTCTTTGACATTTGGGAGGTTTCATGTATAGCTGATTTCTCTGCTGTTTGTCAATTCCTCTTCAAGTCTAATTAAAAAAGTTCATGTAATTACCCCAAGATTTACAAGACACTGCTTACCAGCCACTTAGAGGCAGAACTGAAATTAGCAAAAGGAAAAGGGAAGGCCCAAAGCATCTGTTCGACAAAGAGAAAGCTTCATCAGCTCTGGAAGCATGACTGAAGCTGGCTGCATCTGGCAGTAAGATTTATCCCACATTCCCATATCATTTTTACAGATTGAAGGAAATATGTGTTACCTATACCCACCATCACATGAGTTTGGAGTCTTTGGTTTAAGGCAGTATAAACCACACTGCTCAGACGAACACCTACTAGACAAATTCATGGAAGAAAGATCAAACACAGGCTGTCAGCAGAATGCAATCAAGAACCATGATGAAGAATATCCAAGAAGTTTGTCAGATGTTTTCATTTTTTAGTTTAACTTATTTTGTAGAGATACCTATTTCAATCCACACTAAATTATACTTAGCATTTTTAAAAGTTGAAAGAAATGGTCAGCTTTCTCTCTTACAAATAAAATGTGTTCTTTGTAAATAAAGCTTTAGAATCTGCTCACTGAAAAGGAGCACATACTACAGATTCAGAAGCTTTTATTTTTCTATGAAGACGACCAATGTAAGTAATTGGATGTAAAGGAAGAGGTTGTAATAAGACGAAATAGGTGCGTGTATGTATTCACGATGCAACAAATTAAAGGCTCGATTTCTCTCTTAGAAGCCTTGAGCACCAGAAAAAGCTTCCACATATCAATCCAAAACAAGACTTTTCCAAGTCTACATATTTACTTAAGGCTTATATTTTGAGATTAAAGTCAAGCTGCTTCCTGGCTTTTTTTAAACACAGCATGATGGTGCATGGCATTAAGCACAACTACATCAGGTTCCCATCTAAAAGGAAATGGTTTGTGTGTCCTGTAAATCAAGCTTTGAAGCAAATTGTGTGCAAACAGAAAAAAAAAAAAAAACAGCAATTGCACCAATTTGGCTTTTAATTTAAGCATGTGCTGTTTCCCACTATATGACTGGTTTCATTTAAACGCACATTTACCTAAGAAAGCACACAGCTTTTATGCAGATTTAACTGCTTTTATCATTTCTACTTCTAACCAAAAGAACTGACAAAATCATACAAAGTAAAGTCAGCTGACCTTTCACTGAATATCACAGGTTACTAGCATAACCTTAACCCAGAATCTTTCCTTTTCTTTTTCTTTTAAAATCCCTTTCAGAATATTCTCAATAGCCTTTAAAGGAAAGTATCAAAAATACATGAAAAAGAAGAGGGGACATGGATTACTCCCACAGAACACCACAATGGTGGGAGAATTATTTAGGGTGGTTTTTAATGGTAAAAACATATACTACTACTATGAAATAACCGGCTCATTACTTTCTGATGTACTATAAACAGCAAATGTCAGCCATGCAGACAACTTAGAGACTTCATTTAATCGGTATTTACTAACAAGAATTAAAAAGAGGGTACATTCCTTGTCACATGTCATATCATCTGCTTTCCAGCTCACAAATTCATCATACTAGTCTCTAGGTTAGTTGCACGGACAACAGTTGAAGACAAAAAAGAGCAATAGCCAAGAGGACGATATAAAGACAGATTCAGTCAAGGGTCTAATGAATACAACTTGAGTGTAAAAAGGATTTCTCCCCCTCCCCCATCCATGATAACATGTGTAGCTTGAACACTTTTGACCACTGGCTACTTTTGTCCACCTTAGAACCAGATTCTAATGATAGTCATGAAGCACATATCTTTAAAAAATATTCATGCATGTGTGAATTGGTCTTTTTGGTACTGCCATTATTCACTATGCAGCTTTTAATACTTTCAAGTGACCATGTAAGCATATGCAGAAGTAAGCAAGTATTCTGTGAAATACTCTTGGTATTCATTCAAAATTACTTTGTTAAAGTTACAGAAGATAAAACAAACAAAAAACACCTCAAAAATAACGTTTGCAAAACTCAACAATAGGCTTTACGTTAAGGTTAAAGTTAGCCCTTAATCAGAACAGACTGCTGCTCAATTCTTGTCAAAAGGCAGAAATCCGGTTTACAGTATTCAATGGATTACAGCAGGTTTAGCAGGAGGAAATCCGTTTTCGTTGTGAAGATCTACCTCTTGAAACTTTTAAATCCTCTCCTTTCAAAGATGTCATTGGCAGTCACAACCTGCAGCAGAGATTCTTCCTCCCACTTTACAATCAAATAACAGAAAAGATTTAGGATTTAAGGACTAAATAAAATCTCAGAATCTGTTTCTGAAAGTTACTAACTTTCCACACACAAATGCTATCACACAAAAAGTAAAAGAAAAGCTAATGGATTCTTAGAAGACTGAGAGGCCCCAGAGAGCTTTAGGACTTCTCTGCGCGCCGTGACAACATGAGCTATAGATTCTACTTGTCTTCATCTGTCTAATACAAATCGTCACACTTGATCAGCACCAAGTTGAAAGCACTGATCAGAAAGGGCATCTTTCTGAAAAGTTCAGAACTGTGCAAGTTCAGTGCATTTTAGACATTATAAGCAGTTTTAAATTACTTGAGAATAACGATGCCAAATGTAAGGAGGCTTTCCTCTTCACCCTCCTCCCATTGAAACATTGCGGATGCAAAGGAAAACAAAAGAAAGGAAGTACATTCATCGCTGAGAGCGACTTGAGCAAAGGGGCTTTCTGAACAATAGGCCAGAATGATGTAGTTTGAGGTGGTGCTCCATTTTGGTGAAATAGTAAAAAAGTAACTACACCCTATACTCGATTGTTGTCACATGCTATTTATTAATACACTTTCCAAAAAAAAAAAAAAAAAGAAAAGAAAAGAAAGAAAGAAAAAAAATTAGCGTTTTAATACTTTATACAAAAAGAGTTGAGTTCAAACAACACACGGTACCAACGTTTTGCCATAACCCGCACTCCATTTGGGATACGTCATTTTCTTGAGTTTACGAATGCCAACGGAAAAAAGTCAGCCAAAAG
>VXBH01009598.1:169196-181927 GCA_013400035.1 Rynchops niger
AAAAAAAAAAAATCTGTAAAAACAACTATATCACCCAAAACTCTTCAACCCTCCTGTACGTATATATCCACACCAAACCTTCCATACTGTCACTCTGCAATGCTGTGGGACAAAGGGATTTCATTAGAAATCATAATGGATACCAGATCACCATCAAGTGAAGTTACAGAAGCATGAAAGCCAAAGCCATGTATGATACTAGGAAGTGGAAGATGTGCAGGTATTTTTTATAGCACTTTGAAAGTGGTGGTGGAAGTGAATCAAATCACATTGTGGAAGTGAATCAAAATGAAGATAATCTTCAAAGAATTTTATACAGATCAACACCTAGCCATCTTAAATAAATCAGAAACTTATAGTATGACTACCTACTGTTACATCCCCCAAGGGTTTTCTTTAATCCAATGCTTTTCATGTTTTCTGAGGAAAAAAAGGGTTATGGAAACACGCTATCCATCTGCCTCTTGTTCCTTCAAGTTTTGAAAGCTCTGTTGCTCTGTGAAGTGTCACTGAAATTGTCTACAGCATTGCAAGTGAGACATTTCATCAAAATTAGCACACAAAATTGCTAGACCCACACTTACACTGTCACTGAGATCAGGGCAGCTGCAATCCACCCAAAGAAGTATGGGTTTAATCTGTATGTACAGACTAGTGGACAGAACTTCAGCTCTACGACATATACAGCAAGAATTTCCTCTCATACAACCACAGGAAGGTTCATTTGTTTCAGTATTAACACGAAAGCATATTTAAGATATTTAAACAGGGAGGGAATATAGGCCAGCTTTATCACAAGCTACCTGAACAGAGTAATGAAAATCCACCACTTGGTTTTCATTATTCATTTTACAAGATCTCATTTACCCACAGAAGCTATGCAGTGATATCATATGAACTTGCACATTACTTTAGGAAACAGGGAAAGCAATTCTCCTGGTTTAGAGCATTAGGAGCTAAAGGTGACTTGTTTAAAATTATCAGATAGGTTACCTGAGACAATTCATTAATCCTTGTTAACATACATTGCAATTCTGACAAACTAATTCATTTAACAGAATCAAGTAACATCCATAACATCATCATTAACTACTAATAAGGCGTAATAATTCATACACAATTTTAGGCGCTGGAAATAATACATATTTTAATATGTAAAGCATAAAACTTAGAGTATTTGAACTACATAGCCATTTATGCCCCTGTATACATTTGCCTAATATCCCTTTTAAGGGCTCAGAAAAAGCATGGAATAAATGCTCCATGTGAAACCAATAGCTCCCTTTGAGGACTATACATGATAACCAGTACCCCTCAGGAAAAGAAAAGATAAATGCTTCACCAATCAAATGTTTTCAAGGCGCTGCTTCCTATGAGTCCCCAGCTACAGCACTGAGAAGGCATTGCTGGCTTGACAACAAAATTGTGATCTCTTAGCAGTATTTCCCTATATCCCCCTCCTGTATTACAATCCTACCCCTGCACACACAGCAAAGCACATTGCTCCTTTTACATTTCTCTTGTACTTCAGAAGTAAAGACTTTCAGGCAATATACACTCCATGGACTGACAGAGTGCTATTCAATTTGTGTTCCCCTTCACCACATTACACAAAAACATCTTCAGATAAGCCAGGCTGGTTTCCTGTATATCCAAGGGAGCACTCCAGCTACTAGATCCAGCAATGCATTAAGAGAGATTTTACTCTTCTTTTGAGACACTGTATATTACTCAGAATACACACCACAAGCAGGGAGAAATTCAAGATGCCTTGGTTCACAAAATTCTAATTCTTTTCTTCTAGAGCTGATAAATTTACAGAAGTGGCAAGCCACAGGTCAGTCCAGGGGCACAACAATTTCTTACACATAAAGACGTGCAGTTGACTGGTTGTTTCACTAAAAAAAATAAATACTGTCTTTCTGATTATATCTTAAGGTTTTTGAAAATAAACTGTTTTTTCATACTAAAGCACATCTACGTTGCCAATAGTCTCAATTATACATGTAAGTGCAGCCATGAGAAGAGGATGCACATTCCATGGAGGGCATAGGTACACACTGGGTTTTCATGCCACCTGCCGGACAAAATCCTACTTGCACCAACCCATTTCTGGTTTAGCCATTCAGAAGGCTTAGAGAGGTAATAAATGTCATGAAAATATCAGAAGAAAAATAGTCGTTGCAGAAGTAAACGTATTTTTTAGATGTTTTAAATATGTAATCAACCTCCCTTTCAATGACAGAATATATAGGAGAACATTGGTTACAACAGGTATTTCAACTTCAGTGATTTTTCCTTTTGCATCAAATATTGAGTTTCTATTGCAGCAAAAAGCACAGATGAATCACCAATCCAGGCAAGACAGCAAGCCCTCCGATTTTCCAACTTTTCCATAATTATACAATAGCATAAAAGAAATCTATTTATGAAAGCACAGGCACATCATGAGTATGGTCTGCTTCTCTCTTCAACAGGAACTGAGAAATTACATACATACCAAAATACACTGCCTTTTTAAAAAGTTGCTGAACTACTTGTCTCAGTATTTCCCCTAGGAATGCCAAACAACAAACATACTGGAGTTATGCCATTTTAAATGTGAAGTTTGCAGTTCCACATATCTAGCCACAGAACAAAGAAAAATAATCCTCTGAGTTGAGGCACTTTCTAAGAGTCAGCTCAACAGACTATGTTGGATTCTGTATACAGAATGGGAAGCAAATTCTTAAAAAAATTCTCATGGCAAAACAATAATAGCAATTCCATTCTGAATAATCCATCCTAGATACTTAGAAGTTTGGTTCTCACATGAAAATAGTAACAGGCAAGCTGCCTTCTATCCACAATTATTAAACTTTGGAAGAGTTTAAATTCTTGTTTTATTTTTAAACCACTCTGAACAATGATGCATCTAGTCTCCTTTATCTTGACGCCCAGTTTTCCCATTTAGAAGCGTTTAACTTCAACACTTGCAATAATGCAGTATTTTCTCAATAAGATAACATAATGTACTTTCCCTTAAAGATGTATGATTCTTCTTAATGCGTTTTGGCTGTTCAGAAGGTAGTTCACCTTGCCAAAGTCTTGCCTGCCCATGGTCTTAGATCCATTACAAACCAGACAAACTACGGAAGTTTGGAATAAAAGGGAATGTTCTCCTACTGATCACTAGTTTTAATTTGCCCCATATTTGGTAAATAGCACACCAAAAAACATCACAGTTACAGGTTTCTGGAAAAGCAGCATCATGCTAGGGAAGTCTGTTCAGGATATGCTTTTACTGGCCACATAATTAATGAAATACACTGAGATCCAACTTGACTTTAGTTGTAAGTTAGTTTTCTTAGTTAACTTGAGCTTACTCTCTTTCCTCCCTTATCTACAGCAGGCAATCTTAAAATTCAACTTTTTTTCTTGCTACCAACTTTCATCCTTTTTCAAATAGACAACCTAACAGAGAATCAGGAACCTATGATCAGCCAAGTGTATATTACTATCAAGTTATTCTGTGCATTACAAAGCAAATCATCATTTATGAATTAAACTGACCACGTACTCAGTATTTTCCACTGCACCACATAATTGCAGATATTCAGCAACGAACATGAGGTTAAACGTATTCATGAGAGAGTGGCAGTTAACCAATCTCCTGCTGATTATTCCATCTTTTACTCAAGTGACACTGAGTAAAAGCACTTATCTAGGTTTCTTAATCCCCACAACATGATGAAAGAAAATTCTTAATAGATGCAATGATCTTACTGTACTATTGCTTTACTAAAAATATGATGGAACTGGAAATAGACATATGCACCACAATAGGACGTATTGCAACAACAGAAAAAAGCAAGTGGAACATTTTCAAGCTTTAATGAGACAAAGCCAGAGTTGATCCTAAAAATCATTAGTGCACTGATAGAGTATACAGAAGAGTGGAAAAAACATGGTGACTGCATCTCACCAGTGAAATCAGAACAATTTAAATCACTGTTATATCTACCCAAGGGAGGGCTTACCAGGAGTATTAACAGATAACGTAAGGTAAAAAAAAAACCCATCAAATCCTGCTTCCACAGGACAGAAGCACAGTTTACAATAAGACATCTGATTCTACATGAGTGTACAATAAAGTTGTACTAAAACCCAGACATACAAACAGAGATACAGAGATACCCAGCAGCACATGCCAAGGCCAAACTGTGGCAGTCAACCCCCTTAAAGGTTTTAGTCAGTAAAACTGCATCTGCTTTTAAACCTAGAGACATAAGAGATTAGAGGTACTAGTGTATCATCCAACAAAAAAAAGTAGTCTCTGCAGTATGTTATCAAATCAAAAAATGCCTGCAGAAAAATCCTTAGTATATACCTTTGCGTGTTTGGAACTAAGAAAAATGAAAGAGGAGGAACTTCCATTCCCACCAGAGAGATCAGGATAAACTACATTTCTCACCCCACTCCACTACCTGTAAGTTCACAGTGTCATTCAACTCAGTTTGAGTCTCTTTGAGAGCTATAGCCATCATCAGAACCATGGGAGTACTTCAGCTTGAGGGATGAGACTTCCTGTTCCCATGCTGTCTGCTTCTATCCTCTGCTACAGTACAATCGCTTTGCAAGTACCATAAGTATGAGAACATGCTGACGTACAGAGAAGAAAACAAAAATGCTACTTCATCCATTTAAAAATGTGTTGTATCTAGTTATCCCTTAATATAAGGATACTGCCCCACAGCAAAGAAACAAGCAGAACGAAACAGGCCTCATCAGCTTCCAAGCAAAGTCCACCTTTTTAGGTGTTTAGAGTTTCAGTATTTGCACTTCTGTTAAATGAAAACTGCCACAGCAGAAATCAAGTTTTCTACAGTGATAAATACTCTCAAGCAGCATCAGGAAGAAAACTTCTACAATGCTCAAGATTAAGTTTCTTGACAGTACATAGTTTCACTATTAAAGCTCAGATCAGCGGAGCATTACCTTATCCTCCACAGCATTTTTTTTTTAAATTAATCATCTCATCCTAATTATGCATAGATACGAAATTCCTAAGACTATGAAGAACAGTGAGAGAGGATGAAACTGCCGCATAAGAACTCCAAATAACGCCCTAACCTACTACTACCTACCTAGGAAACACAGGGACCACTCACTTTGAGGTTATCAACACCTCTTACTGTGCCTTCAGATCCTGAATTCAGACTTCAGATCCTGAATTCAGACAGACGTGTAGACAATGATTTTCCCACACTTAGAACAGTATCCCCCCATGCCTACTCGTTCTCATTTATTTTAAAGTCAGAGCTGTGAGTGACATTGGTTCAAAATTTTATCACGTACTTCCAAGAGTGGAAATCAGACCATTAACAGCAGATTGTACATCAGCACACCCTCCTCAAGCAAAGGAGAACCCCCTTGCAACTTGTTATTAAATATTTTCTCATTAAATGTTAAAAACTATAGGTGAATCAGTGTTTGAATTAACATGTTAACTGACTAGGCAATGAAACCACAGTAGTCAGCTTTCTTCAGCTTTTTGTGATGGGGACAAGGAGACAGCATTATAGCTAAATTTTCCTAAATCCATCCCTGTGTCAGTCATTTTTCCCATCTCTTCTATTCCTGCTCTCCATGTCCTTTATTACCTCCTTAGCCCCTTCCCATTTCCCTCCCTATAAATCCTTCAAGGGGTTGCAGAAGCTTTTGATCTAACGACAAAAAAGTCTACCACTATATTAGTGAGTCTTATTCCTTGTTAATCACAGATTGTAACAACAAACTGAGAAAGCTTGTGTTCGCCAAAAGGCATCTAAATTTCAAACACTATAAATGATTACACATCAATTTCTTCTGGTTGTATAATTCATTGCCAAACCACCATCACTGCCTTGTTTCTCATGTGGCTAGTTTTACGATCATGAAAGTTCATGGCCTCACTTTTGTAAGACTTACCACTTTTTCCAGTTTTTCTTTCTAAGAGATATTGGCAACACAATTCCAGATGACATTTTAAGATAACCATCACTAACACCACATACAGAGAACTTAAATATCACAGCAGAATAAGCTCTTACTCAGACTCACTACTAACATAGTCAGAAGCTTCAGTTCAGGGCGTGAAGCACAACATTTAACCTACCTTACTGATCTCAACTGTGCGGATTCTGCAGACCAAATGAAAATCTGAAAGAAAACGTTATGCTCTTCTGACAACACAGGTTAAAGATGACAATTTTAACAGCCCTGGCTTTTTCATATCTGTAAGTAGAAACTAGTCCTAGTGAGCATTTTCACTGTTCAGGGAAAGTCTAGAAAATAGAAGCATGGTGTTCATGTGCAAAATAAGGATGCACTGCTAGCTCTTACATTTGATCTCTATTTATACATTACAGAAGAGAATTATACTTACATTCAGCTCTAATAAACAGTGCAGAGTACTTAGAGTAACATCTCCTTTGAGTTCTAAAACATGGTCACATACATCCTGTCAGTCGGAAGCTAACCGAGGCTGACAGGAGGAGACCTACTTCACCACAAAGTGAATATGTTTGGAAGATATGTTGGATGTGCTTGCAAGACTTTTTAACCTAGGTCAGTCTTCTATGAGAGATTATTATTTTACCTACTCTTCTCACTATTCTTTAACTAATGATACTCTGCAGCACAAGATGCATTCTCAATTCTAAGAAATGGAAAGCTCTCTATGGGAGCAGAGTTAACCCCGGCCATCACCACTTCTATATTTCATCCACCAAGAGAGAGCAAAAAAAGCACCAGAATTAATAAAGCCATTAGTTTTAATCAGACAACTTTGGAAAGGAGTCAAACATCTAGAACTCTGCCATGCAACTGAATCTACAAATGTGTTTTAAAGCCAAATGTGCAGTGATTACTTTAAAAATAATGATATAGACAAATAGAGATACAGCACCCAGTCATCAACTTCTGGCATCAGTTTGTCAGAAAGCATTGCAGTGTCATGGCTCTGGACCAGGTCTACTCTAGGCTTTTCTGTGTACAAATGTTGAGTATAAAGGAGTGCTTATGAAGATGGATGTTCATTTCCCTCTCTCTACTACTAAATTAGAACTAAATGCTGAATTAGAACTGCAATTAGGAATTTGTTAGAAGGCAAATACAGACAAAGAAATATGAATGCAAACACATATTCATGGATAAGGAGTTACTGAAATAAATTATACAAGGGAGAACTCTCTAGTCTTAAAAGCTAGAAGCAATTGAAGCACAGAAAACCTGTTACAATTACTCAGCAATTTTAGTATTTCATAAGAATAAATACTTTCCATTTTAAAAAGATTCTCAGTGATTAGCATTAGATGTTGAGCTGGTTTTAAGTCAAACAAAAATATGTCATTCCAATCTATACAATGGGTTAGTATTCAAATAACCTCCTCAGTTCAGACTCGGTATTTCTGAAATCTAGCTAACTATTTTGGGGGGGGTTTAGAGATAGACCCAAGATTAGCTACTTAAGCAATTTCTATTATATCTTCTTCATGCTTCTCCCAAGTGTCGTCCTTGTACATGCTCATTAACTTGCAGAGTATTAAATAGCTGCTCACAGACACAACCAACAGTCTTAAACATTGAAGACCTGAATTCCTGGACAGGAAGAGCTAATATTTAAAGCAAGCCAAGTTTCAGATGCAGGTTCCTCCTGCTCTCTAATAAGTTTAAAAATAAATTCAGCTATGCCTGATACTCATTAGATAAAAATGAATACAGTCAATTAATGATTTGAAAAAATTCCTACATTCTGAAGTAAAACATTTAAATAAAGGCCTTTTTTAAAACTATGTGGTACGCCCAAGCAAAACTGATACTGTCATTCACTTATCTAACCAATTACTGTTTCTAAAGAATGTATTTTATTTGTTTGCAATCATTTATTATCTAAGCTATAATTGTGCAGCTTCTCAGGCAACAAATGGCCGTCTTACATCTGGGGAATAAAACACACAAAAGGGTGTTGGTGTGCTGTTTGAATACATGCAATTACTGGTAGTACATTCTAATTAGCATAATTAGTTTTGAAACAGTTCTCATAATAACTGTCAACATTATGTCAATTTATCTGAAGTTAATGGCATATTTAACAGACACAGTCATTTTCAGTATTATACCATTTAAAAGAAAGGAGGAGGCAAAGCCCTTTCTGAAGTACAAGTTGTTTTCATAGACAATGAACATTTCTTATTTTGTTTCCTTTCAGCAACCCATCTTATAAAACAGCACTTTCTAAAATTACCCCCCTCCAGCTTCCGTAAGACCATTCTTACAAATTAACACTGATAAAGTGGCAATAAAGAGCAAATATATCAAAGTACAGATGCTTGCAAATCCAGTCTTCTGTTGTTTCGGAGAAGGGAACGGTATTTGGGGGGCGGAGGACAGGGTAGACCAATCAAGAGGTAAACCTTGAAAAAACTAAAAAGGTAAATAGTATGCTAAAAAGAAGCAAATGCTTCTAGTCATACCTAAAACACCCCTTCACTGCTTATGAGGAAACGGCATAAGCCATTCATAAAGGCCAGTTTTACCCTTTTTCCAGTTTTGGCAAGTTACTAGGTACTACTCACAAGTAGTCAAAGACGTTCCATTATTAAACGAAGTAAAAATTCAGTCATTTCACTGACATCTTGCAAGCTTCCAAGAAGAAATAACATGCCTTTCAGAGTTTGCTTTACTTCATACCATGAATATTCATCTTCCACAACAGAAGGAACAGCCAACCTATGCTCAGTACTTGCCATAAAGCTGAAGTTACACAACTAGTCTTGACTGAATTTAAAAGCCAAGTGTATTACAATGTACATGTTTCATTTGAGGATCTTGTTTAGAGTATGTTTTTATTATGTGGAAATCTCAAAAAGCAAGCTGACATTCAGTAGTCAGGAAATATCCTGTCTTAAAAAGTTCTCTGGACAGTAAGAAGTCTTTACTGTGTTTTGGTTTTTTTTAATTTATATAAAACAGATAAACAAGATTAAAAACTTCATGCCTCAAAGTAAGATATTACTTTTTTTATTAAAAACCACACACAAAAAAGACACCACAAAGATCCAGAACAGGAGTTTGATATTAATCCATGGTGAAGATAAAGAAAATCTACCCAATTACCCAAATCTACCCAAGTTTTACCCAATTAATTCAGGTAAATTCTTTTCCTTTCATCACATTTATCATCAAGTATCATAAAGGCACCTTATGTTCAGGTTTCTACTGTTTTTATTTATGCAGCTATCCAGAAAAAGTTAAAAGTCAGGAACTTCATTCAATCCATGCCACTCATCTGAAACTGAGCAATTACTTAACCATTTTATAGGCAGAAAGATAAAGTAATTGCTCAGTTTCAGACTCCTTACCATAATTTTAACATCAGCTTATTGGATGAAATATTAACAAAAGTAGCTTTATTTCACATTTTTTTTAACTATTTGCCCAAAATTCTGCTAGCAGTAATAAAAATGAACAAGTCAAAACAGTAAGTAGTAATGGTATTTGTAAACGCTTGTAGTGTGGCAAGAGAGCTGGGCAAGAATAGAACTACACCCAAACTTTGGATACTGAATGACAGAGAAACTCTACGTTAACTCCCAAATCACTTCAGTAGAAAAGCAGCCCTTTCAGGGGCCCATTCATCTTACCCTGAAACAGAGGCCTGAAATCAGGCAAGATGACGGGTCGGCCTATAGGGCGAGGAGAGTGAGATAAGTGAGCTCTACCACAGTTTCCTTACACTCCCTCAAAACTCACCACCGAGACGCGCACTCTGAATTGCCTTCCAGGAGCATGTGTTATGTTCCACTGATTATCGAGAGGAAGAGACTGACCAGACCAACATCTGATCTGCAAGAACAGCTCCACACCTCAGCTTCACGTTTCTATTTAGTGTTGGAAACATTCTGCATAATTTTCTTAATGTATCTAAGTCCACATTAATACCCTCTGCTGATTCCCATCATCTGTGTGACCATCACAGAACCTGTCATGGACAGCTCAACTTGCTCCTGCCAGAAGAGTAACAAGACTATCACTTAGCTACCTCTGAATTAAGAGCCCCCAGCAAATCCAATACACTGCCCATTCATCTGAAAATCAGCCTTCCCCTTACACATTTTTAACCCACTTACATGGTTCTATACAGAAACAGTATTTTTAACTTATAACCCAACTGCCTATATTACAGGAGTGAATCATGCATAGCTATTGAGCTCAATCTAAAGAAACACCTGCAGTCCATTTTTAATCAATACTCCGAAACTCACTTAAAAATCTATAATTTCCCACAGAAAGGATTTACATCTAACACAGTAAGTAATCTAGGGAAGTTTTTACAAATTATTGACGGAAAAAGGGAAAAGTAAGTCTTTTGTACCTTATATGCAATTCCACTAAACACTAGGATGTATCTTTGAGCTGCTCGCATGTCGTTCTTGTCTCTACTGGCACTTAATCACTGCTCACAGTCAGGTCCACGTCAGCTGGGTATCAGCCCCAGCGAGAATGGTCAGTCCTAGTAAGAGGAACTAATAACGGGGTAATATTTTTTCAGGTGAGTGAGACACTACATTTAAAATCATTTCAACTTAGACTGAACAGCTACATGGAAATTCTTCATACAAATCTCTTCTACATACGGTCAAACTCTCCTAAATATTATTAAAAGTTCCCACTACTGGAATGTAACAATAGGCCTTCCAAAATCAACTGTCAAAGCACAGAACCAAGACCAATTAAAAAAANGGGAGTGATCCCTAACTTCCCTTACAGTGAAGTATTGTCAAAGGAGGCTTAAGAAGAGCTCTGCCTATGTGACAATGTAACATTAACCTCCTTAGGAGGCAAGTCTGATCTGCAGTTACAGATAAGAAATAAATACTTCTGAAGAACCTGCAACTCCATCCCATGCACAATCTGTTCAGATCTGCATAGAAGGCTCTCGTCTGCTTTTGCAGCAGCATGAAAGAAGCTGCAGCCAGGCACAGATAAAAGATGTAGAGAGACATGAAGGAAGAAGTCTATGGCAGACATATATGCCAGACACATATGCCAGAAAACTTGACAGGTGATGAGTGAAAGGCCCTTAAGGAAGCCTGGCTCACTGAATTTTTCATTAGTCTTGCTTTATGACCATTTAAAATACTTTGTGTCAAAATGATGCTAAATATTCTTGTTCCTATAGTTTAAGCATTATACCAAAACAAAAGCACGATGTTGCTATTAGCATGACAACTAATAGTTGTGCAAACAGAATCAAATAGCAACACAGCACTTGTTAATTGATCATTAGAAGAAATTATTTTAATTCCCAACTACAGAAAAGAAGGAAAAAAATGTACAGTTTTGACGCAATTTAAACTGATTTCTGACCATTCATCTACTTCCCTTTTCATTTCAACTATATATAACACAAACACTTCACAATGAACTATGTTTCTCCTAACAAACTAGAAAACAAAAATACATCGGTTGATACTCGGTTCTGTGGAAAATAGTAGGGCTCAAAGCACAGAACTTCCAACAGAATGAAGTGCTTATAATAAGCATGGAGTCCAATAAACCACATTTGCCCCAAAGAGACACCGCCACTAACCAGAAACCATGATTACATTTAACATCTTAACACAGAGAAGCACAAAGCAGCATAACGGATGCTTGAAAACAAAAAGCTGAAAGTTCAAGTGTATGAGGCATCTTTTTCCCTTTCTCTTCCCTTATCCCTTTATCCAAAAGACTTAATTAAGCTCATGCTTCATACACCCATGTTCTCCTTAGGATGGAGTCCTGAAGAAAGTGGAAACAAAGACACTCATAGAAAAGAATGCTCAGGAGAAAGACAGTTGCCTTCTATTACTGTCTTAAAAAGCATGCCCTTTTTTTTTTTTTAAGGAAAGAAACCATTTAAACACAAACAGCTATATTAATGCGACATTCAGCTCAGATTTTATGCAATATCCAGTAACCCAATTCAGAGTTACCACTACCATAAGCGTTATTCAGCTGCACTTAACATATTAAGTAACGTTGTATGCAGGAATGCATTAGGTACTTTAAAAATGCAGTTTAAGGAGGAGAGGTTCATCTGGAAATAAGCTTTGGTTTGATCCCCATCCTCCCACCAAGAGATACAGAGATGGAATAATTTTTTTTGTACACTCCTAGCTTTGAAAAAAATTACTTACCAAACTAGCAGTAAGTGAAGGTGCTGACTGCCCAAGAGCTTGGTAGTGCATGCGAACAAGATTAGAGGTTTCTGCAGGTTGCCACGGCTGATGTCCAGTTGCATTGGGAAGCAGATACTTGCCTGTTGAGTTAAGAAAGAGTGTGTTAAAGTATTAGATGTTGCAGATGAAGCAATGCAATGGACAGAGGTTAATGTAAGATAATGCTCTTACCATTGTAAAACATTTGTTTCTTTCACTGCAGCCCTGACCAGAGGGTATTCCATCAAAACAGAATTCCTACTATTCACTTGCTAGCCCTTCACATTAGCCTTCCACAAGCTACACTTCTCTCAGGCAAATTCATTTTTTCAATATTCTTACAACTGTACCTTTTTCCTACCTAGATACACAATTAATGCAACAACAGATGCAAACATCCAAAACAGCGGGTCTGAACCACAGAAACCCAAATTCTGAAGGCTAGCCAAAAAAAAAAAAAATTTAAAAAAAAAAATATCCCACTGTCTGCCCTTTAAGGAAAAAGGT
>VXBH01009598.1:186135-227446 GCA_013400035.1 Rynchops niger
TACGGGCATCTATATTTTACTCAGTTTTTATCTTGCTCAAACGTCTGAAAGAGAGTCTAAAATATTTGGTACAGAGGCTAGCGGAGAGGCAATCCTACTCTTTACAACAACAAAATCTTGTACCAAGGCCTTCCTTCAACTGCAAGATTTTGCCTGACTGAAAAGAAAGCAGAGTAGATTAACTTAGCATCAGAGCCAGTGTCTGCACTGTGAGAATTCACTTAATATTCCACTATTTCTTTTGCAAGATTAACCTCTAGAAATATTTAAAATAATGTTGGAGGGCCTGTGGGGTAGCTAATTAGGCAGTTGACACAATCAAAATTGCCGATGAAAACGTGAGCATGTGTGATGCTGGAGTGATCTCTCCTCCCATCTTTACCTCAAACAGGAGCCTTGAGGGCACCACAGACTTCACAATGTACTGAAAGTAAGGCCAGAGTAGCAGACTGTCTGGAACTCTAGTTCTTCTTTTCATAGTACATCCATAGATGCTTTTAAACACAGAAATGGCATATAACAAATATGCTTTCTATAGAAGCAAAAATAGCCATGGCTTGTGCGAAAAGATGGTAACAGATAAATCTCTTATCCAAGAAAGTAACACTAACTTTTATGCAGAAAGGCACTACCAGAAGATTAGCAGTTACCAACAAGAATGGAAACTGCAACAAAATATTTGGAAAACAGCAACTGTAAAACTGTACTTTAAATACTGTGCTTCTTAAAATAAGAAGTGTTGGGCATACTTTACAGGAATGCAGTGACGCTTTTTCATTTCCAAAAGCAAATGGAACATCCAGATCTTATAGAAAAAAAATATTCTTCCAAAACTCAGTCCACTTTCTTTCAGGGATTAGGGTGCCACTGCACTAAAACATCACACAGTAAACAATTCCTGCCCACAATGAGTTAGTCAGCAACTCTCCCTGGATTCCTCCATTTAAAAAAAATAATTCAATCCCTTCAGACTACCCACTCCCCCTTTTCCTTGATGCTATAAGTAATTCTACCCTTTTTCCTGCTAGCTTCATTCAAAATTGTATGCATTTTCCCCCTTTTAAATTTTCTTTAATAGCCCCTTGAATTTACACATATCCACACTTTTCCACGCTTTTAAGTCATTTAAATATCAGTATTGCACATAAAACTTAACCTGAAATGCATTATTGATTTTCACACTGCATTCATTTCTGCCTTCAAGATTAATGCTCCAAGCAGCTACTTTCCTTTTTGAGTGAACTGACTCATGGGGGTCAGAGAGGAAGACTTCACCCCAACTGCACCTCATCCCTTCCATCTTAATTCGGCATTTTGTCCCATACACAGCACATAAACACTCCCAGTGTCCAGGGTAATGTCCATCTAGCAACAGACCATTGCCACACTGGTTGTAATTTTCGTATTATTTTCATCGGCTATTGATACAGATGAGTCACCTACTGACGCAGGTCCCCTGCTGCTCTCCTATTCAATCTCAAGATGGCCTTTGACTTCCTCCCATGCCTTCTGCAGTGGCTTTGCTAGCATCTCTGCCACCTTTCCTGTGCCTGAAACTATCAAGAGGGCCTAAAGTCACAACACTGTTTGTAACCAATGGCGTCTCTTCCCACATCTGAGCGCAATCCCCATTACTCCAGCACATTTATCAAAATGCATTTTGATGGAAGGTGACTTAAGTTGATTACGTAATGGTAATAACTTAGCATTATTTAATGGTATTATGTAATTGTTGGTGGACATAGGGAATATATCACTGGAGTTCAGTGTCATCTTGCCCTTGAACTTACCTCTCATACATCTAGCTTTCTTTATAATGGATATTTGTAGAAAGCCCAAAGAGAATCTTTGTTACTTCTATTGCATCCACTGTGTGCATACTTGTTGTATGACTTACTGTATAAGGCCCAAAGGAGACCAAAAAACCACACACACTTCCTCAAAGATCAGTCATAGAAGGTGGGCTTCGCTTTATTCTAATTAGAAAAATCTTTCCTACTGTTGAAGTATTACTCTCGTTCCTCTCTCCTTCTCAAATCCATATCCCAATGGGATGTCTGAGAATTACTAAATGAGCTTAAATTTAATACCTATAAATTTTCCATTTTCAGTTATAATTTAGAAATTACTTGCCTCAAATCTTCAGCAGTCTGATGCTTTAACAACTGCATATGATGCAGAAAACCTTCTGGCATCCAAATTCAGTTTTTGCCTTTACAAAAGTACTTGGGACAATGTAGGTTGCACTGCTGGAAAGTCTGTTTTGTAATTAGTCAAAATGCAAAGATAAATACAGAGCAAGCATCTTGAAAGTCTTTGATGGAAACAGTTTTTAAATGCAAATATTAATAGCAGTTCTCAATTACACAACTGTAAATGGAAGACCAGCATGTACTTTGTTAAAATGGAAGCATCTGGATTTGGGCTGATGGTAACTATGGACAGTTAGTCCAAAGGAGAAGCTCTGCACATGATTACAGTGTACCACAGACTGAACTGAAGCAAGCATCAACGTGTTTGCATTAGCTGCTGTGAAACAGCAGCCTTCAAAATAGCCTCTTATCATCCTGACATCATTAAGGCAAGGGCCAAGAAATACTTATTTAACAATTTTAATAAATCAATTATACATATTTGTGACACAAGTACAAGACTATTTAAAAAAAAACCAAAAAGCTAGTCTTCTCCCTTACCACTTTGAAGTAAAAAAAATAACTGATCTTTATCTCTAGAACTGACTTCTGTGGTCAAGTCAGATTCGCCAAGCATGGTTTCAAGTGGGCTGCTCGTTCCACATCTCTCTTTGGGGAACCCTGTGATCATGAGCTACCTCAGAGCAACAGGAACGAGCCATGGTCGAAGACAAAACTGGACCCTTCTGCTGATTGCTCTGGGTCACAGAAATGCACAGAATGGAAACATAGTTGGGTACTTCTCCCTGTTCCTAATACTTCTGCTTTTCTCCCAAAAAAAACAGTTAATTGACAGGTCTCACTGCAAATGGAGGAAAGACTGAAGCCACCCCTCTGCCACCTCAGCTCCCCAGCAGCAGCCCCAGCACGTGGCAGAGCAGCCGCGGGCACACACAAACGGCCTGGGCAGCAGGAGCAGCGGGAAGTGGAAACCAAAGCTGGGGGGCAACATACCGTCACCTCCGCTCCCTCCGACAGATACGTGAAGCCACCCTAAAGCTTCAGAAACCTGCCAGGTGAAAGACTAAGAGCCTCCCACATTCGTATTTTACCATCAGGTTAGAGCACTCTTGCTTTATTGCTTCAAATTTAACTGCTGCAGACAGCCCAGCCGTAGGAAGTGATGCAGAGGCTATAAATTTTAGGGTCTATTCTCACATCAGAAGGGGGAGGGGGGTGGAATTAAAGCCCATCATTCCCATTAGCAGTAATTGGAAAGTGAAAGAATTTTAGATGGATTTAATGCCATCATTAGGGAACTTTTCAATATTTTGCCTATTATTTTACTGTTGCTGCATCAACAAACTTTACTTAAATTTCAAATGACTGCCATCAGGCAAAAAAGTTACCATTTTATTCATGCCTCATTTATTGCCTATGACTTAAGAAAATTAGCATGTTTTGCACATGATTCAGCTGCACATGGTTGAAGTTAATGGACAATGCCAATTTGCCAGTCTCATGCAAGAGGTGAAATTTTTCTTTCAACTAATCTGTCCACTAAACATAACATTACTCAGTTAAGCCTATAATTTCAACTGACTCAATTATAATTTCTTTTGTTACTGTGCAAGAAGCCTTTGTAAAAAGATCTTATTACACTTATTATAGATTTTTCGCTTTTTGATGCACTACGAAATCTCCTTAAAATGCTTTATCTTGGTTTCACTTTCTAAAATTAGATGAAGAAGTGGTATCTGGTCATGCATGAAATCAATGTGGCAAAACTTTGGGGTGCAATTATAATATTAAAAAAAAGCCCACAACAGATCTGTCTTAAAATTTCATGAATATTGGCAAAACTGGAACTGGAAAAGGACACATCCATTTTTGGACCAGAAATTAGTAGGATGCAGGTTTAGATCTGTATCCAAAAAAGAAGAGTGTGTGTGTGTGTACATATATGTATAAACAAATAATCAAGCCTACTTTAACTACAAAGGTATTCAGAATCAAGACTGCTTATAACTCAATTACCAAGACTAAGTCGTCACATACCGTTAGCTTTCCTCCAGAAATAAACATAATTTCCACGCTTGGAACAAATTTCTCTCACTGAAAGACACATAAAAGACAATACAGACTTTTGCTCCCATGGAAGTTACTCAAAGTTCCTCTGCTGACAGATACTCACTGAAGTTACATTTATATTTTGACTATTTGCAATCTATTACTGAAATACTGTGACAGCAGTGAAATATTTGAAAGGCATTTGGGATCTCCAGCAGTTCTCTCTAGTTTTATTTAGATTTAGGGGGTGAGGGAGGTGTTTGTGTTTTGGGGGTTTGGTTTTGTTTGGGCTTTGAGGTGTTTTCTTTTTAATCTCCCATACCAAAAACATCTACTGCAACAGCAGTGTTAGCCAGCTAGTGACACTGATACGTACATGATACGTATGTATAATCATCAAAATAATTAGTTGGAGACATCTTATTTATCAGTGAGCTCAGAGATGGGCACATTCTGCTGCTTCCTTTTCTTTATCTTATCAACAAATAGAGCCTTTTTCCCATACTTCTAACAAACTTACAGACTGATGGTCCATTCTCCAACACAATCCTCATACATTTATTCCTGCTTCTCTTTCACCCTTTTACCCAGTTTAGACCTGTTCTAGAAAAATCTGAAGGGCCAGTTCTGAAATTCTGATAATAGGTGAAAAACCAGAAATTTAAGGTTCAGACTGAATGCATGATGCCACCAAAAGCATGTTAAACAAGTGATGATGAGACAGTTGTATTGCTCCTTCTGATATAGTCAATTTTGCAAAAGCAAGAATCCTGCACACCAAGAGCTCAGAGATAGCTCTTATCTGTAACTCTAAATACTGTCAGACTTGCAACCAAGTTGTGCCTAGAATACATATGCTATAATTTTAAGAACTTCAGAAAATCCGCCTTTCCTCAGTTCAACCACTACATGAACAGCTACTTCAGCTAGCTGCCAATATTCGTGGCTCCCGATTCTCTACCATCTCAACATTTGGTTTTTTGCTACCTGCTTCATAGAAATTATTATAAGATACAAAATAAATATCTTCCATTGCACTATGAAGAAAACACACAGCAACTCTATTATGAATGACAAGCATGGTGATATGTCAACATGCTACTTTCTCTACAGTCCCTGCTATGACCGCTATTTTTGTCTCACATAGACTTTGCTACACCAAATAATTAAATAAATTCTTTGTAACTATATGCTCACAGTCATTTTTCAACTAGTGAATTTTCTTAATAGAAAAGCTTGCCCCTGTTTTCACTGGAAAACTTCTATAAACTTTTCCATTCAAGCCTTCAACCTTCATTCTAAAGATTAAGCATCGAAAGCACTTTTTGCTCTTCTCAAAAATTTCTCAAGCTGTATATTCAGCTTCTGTTAAGGCATCCACCTTGAAGCAGGCAAGTACAATTTCCATTCACAAGTGGTCTGACCACTGGCTTCACAACATCCACTCCAGAGTGTCCATAGGTGAAAAAGGAAGACTGAAGTCTCCAGGAGTATAGACAATGTAGTTTTGACGTGTAATAATAATTTATTTATAAATACACTGCAGAGACAGTTTTGCACTAATGAGCTCAGGTACCAGCAACAATAGGACTGCAGCCTCAGAGAGCTCACATTCAGGTCATCAGCTGATTAAACCCAAGCATTTAATTAAGTCCAGGCAAGTTCTTCTGTGTGTCCTTCTACAGTTAACACTGCTACACATATTTGAGCGAGCTAATTCAACAGCTCTTGGGGTATTTCTTGAGGAACTAAAACTCAACTTCCGAAATTTAATATGCATATTCATTTTCTCCACTTTTTCTTGTTCCACTATGACAAATGACTCTTACCAACTTTCAAGCTGCTTTTGTAAGTGTCCGAAAGAGGGTTAAACTCTACTTCTCCATCCTTCAAAACAGGCAACTTGCAAATGTATTTGCTAATTAGGCACTCCACTGCTACAGTTTGCTTTGATCTCAACAACAATCAACTTCTCATGTTCTGATGATACAAGCACGATTAAGCAGCAATCGAGGAGTTAAAGGCAAAATAATGAGACAGGAATACAATATCTTCTGTTCTCATCTCAGACTATTACATGATGCGGACTCCAGACATGTCAACAAATATGGAAATTATCTTGCTGTGCATACAGGGAAGTAAAAATCAAGTCAGCTATGCAGGTTGATTGAAGCCTTAAATGATGAAGGTAACTGACAATGACAAATACAACCCAATGTCACTTCAACCACCAGCGCACCAAGATTCATTTTTACTTCATCTTAGAAGACAGCTTTATATTGCATGATTTTAAAAAAAAAAAAAAAAAAACCAAAAAAAAAAACCAAACCACATTTTCTCAGGCATGTAATTATAGAATAGATTGCTTCTATCCCTTTGTACTAATTCTGGAAGAAGCTTAACATGTGGTACGGTGCTTTAAGGAAGCCTTTGAGGAAGGCAGCGAAAAGACGCCAGGACATGCTCTGGGTAGGCAGTGCTACTGAATGAAGCGTGTTGTGCCTGCCCTCATGCACAGCTGGCTGTTAAACTTTCCCACCTTTTGTACCCAGGAACTGAATGGTGGTGGCACCGGTGCTGGGCTGCCGTCCACCCTCCGCTGCTGTCGTGGACAGACCTCAGGCAGCTGCAGCTGAAAAGACTTTCTAAACTGAGTACATCCAGTCCCATCATGCATCACGAAGATGAAAGCAATTTTGAAACATACTTCCACTCCAATATGCAAGGGTAAGAAAATGCAGGAAGTAAAATTTCCTACAAAAAGGCACATCTGATAGAGCTTCAGTGCTGGCAGGCATCCTCCACCTGCATTCCACAACATCCCACTTCTGGAGCCAGGGACAGGCCAACAGAGCCCACCATATCCCTAGAGACAGCCATGAAATCACAGAGCTTTTTATGGAGTGGCACATACATAATTAAGTAGTCCCATAATTGGAAGTTGGTAAGCAATTTTGACATTGTACAGAGGAAAAGGGAACACTCCCTTATCTACACCAACTGGCCATTGTTAATAAAAATAATCTTTTAAAATTTCTGCTAAAATGATCACATCATAGTTATGACAAGCAGTTGCACAGAATGCAAAGGTACCATTTCCAAAGAGGTTTCAAGGTACAAGCCATGCGATTTTATGCCCAACTTTCCCCACCCACCAAGCTGTATCAAATATTTGACATTGTAAGGCCTAATGAGACAATCTGCATTTTCAACAATAGTAATGAAAAAGAAAATTTATACAGCATAATGTTTCTGAAAACTCTGGATTTCTACCACTGCCAACTGCTCCCCTGTATGAACAGGCAAAACCTCCCCTTCGAAGTCCTGCCAGCACATGCCAACCCATGGATAAGAGAACAGCTTGTTCTTCATGGCCCATAAAGCTGTTGATCTTTCTGCTAATTAGTGTTAGTAGAGTGATGAATCTCTGATGCAAAAAAAACAGACCGAGAATCCCCAAATTCATTTCAAATCAACAACCAATTAGTTATATGGGAATAGCAATAATTGCTGAGCATATTTGGATGACTGATGACTCAGAGGTGGAAAACTGATCAAAGCAGGAATATTAGAGAACAAAAAATATATACATCCCAAGATTTCTTAGTTCCTAGCTCTTCACTAGACCATGCGGTAACTTCATTAATGTAAAGTTCTGTAGGATCTTTGGATTAAAGATTCTATAAAGTGAAATCTGTACGTGTTATGTCACCAGTATTTATATAAGATCAATTTAAGGTTAGCAAGATAACAGCCCTACCACAATTAGAGACAATTAGCCCAGCATGAAGTCTGTTTCCAGGCAGTTATTGATGAGATAAAAGGAGGCAAGATAAGAAGTTAAAACTAGGTAACAAAGTGTATTTTTTTTTCTTTATATCTAACTTCAGAGCTTATCAGTACAGCATAGAGACAGCTGAGCTAGCTGCAGCACTCTGCAAAATACAAACTCTTCCCAGCAATATGCTCTCATACCTTTCAGAAGTAGAAACGGAGATAGCAATCTCCAAATACTGCACCAGAGCAGCTGAGAAGACTGAACAGAGCTGCACTGCACACGGTGGTGCAAACTGAGGAGTGGCAATGGGACATGAAAGCAAGGCCAATTCGATTGGCTTGTCCGAGTGATTTGCCAGGTTAACTCTCTGCTGTAAAAGCTCATTTAATTTCTCACCCTTTCACAATACTTTCTACCATGAATTCTATTCAAGCATCTCTGAACACAGCAAACTAAGATGTGAGACAATTTAAGCCAAAAACCCTCTGACTGCAGACAGCCCTTTGAAGTTTGCAGAGATCAAGAAAACCAGCCACCACAGAAAAGCAGCTTTTTAATTAAACATCTTTTCCCCTGATTAGAAACAAGTTTTAAAGCCCCAGTCTGTGCACTGTTAGGAATCCTTAAGAAGGCAGTCTAAGGCTAAGGCGAGAGGCATTGAAATACACGTGTACACACAGAAGTCTATTGTCGCAAGAAGAACAGAGCTGACCTGACCACGCTTTGCTCTCAGTCTGTCCAGCACTCCTCCAACAAAATGATCTTTTCCTTCTGCATTTGATACCGAGCTATTAAATGAGTAGCTACAGCTCAGCTTTGCGACAGGGCTTATTCTGCAGTTGAACAAACTGCACAAGGATTGTGTTTTGCACTATCTGTGCCACAAGCAGAACTTCTACAGCTCTAGTTTACTTCCCAGGTAAAGGATGTCGCAAGCGCTGTTACAGGAACATGTGTGCACAGGGAAAGGGAAAGCTAGAGCAGGAGAGGGTTACGATGCCCAAGCAGAAGAGGAGAAAGGCAAATGCTGATTGTTGTATATGTGTTTTTGCTAGCTAAAACTTTATAACCCTTTGGAAACATGACATTTATATTAAAAGAGGAAATGGTTATAAATTACTTTCAAATACTTTTACTCTGAAGTTGCTTTATCTTATGAATGCTTATGTTTAGCAACCCACACTATGAAAAACTATTTTTCATGCTTTCTTTCTATTACGCAGTACTGCTAGCACTTAAAACAGGAACTATTACAGTAGATTTGCTAAACTAATAGCAGGCCACATCCAATAAAGGGTTTGCATTCCAAATTCTGTCTCTCTCTCTCCGACAGTCTTCCTCTTCCCCCCTCTTTGGGAATGAAGATTAAGGAAAGCAATACGGTTGCAACAATTAGACTGAAGTGACTTTTCCAAAATAGAATAGCATGGTGTCTCCAGGAAGCAGTATTCATTTCTTTTATTGGCCAAATTTTATTTAATATCAGTGGTTCCCTAGTGATTTTCAACAGGAAGCAATAGTAGATTTATTCTCAAAAACATTGATTTAATTTTCTTCAACTCCGAAGAGTATTCTTTGCTTGTCATTGAAATTGCGTGGTTGCTAGATTGCCTAAAACTGAGCAACTCAGGGGGAAAAAAAAAAAATAAATAAAGAGTGGGTTCCAGTTTCCCTGAAGCTGTCTAGAAAGTAAGTTCAGCTTCTATCCCACATCTCCAAGTTTTCAAATCTCCTCTCCCTTATGTTGATTTCCCACTGGAAAGACCCTGCACATCATTCTCCATTTTTCTTATATTCCTATATAAAGAGTTTTGTAATTTACTGTAGCCAATTCAGAGTACTAAGTTCTCAGTAACTGTAATCCTTCATGTTTTATAAGTATCATTCAATATATTGCAACAATATAGATTTTATTTCTTCTCATGTCATGCATAACATTATTCCCTCTTGTAAAGCCCAATAAACTCATTTATTTGGTATCTATTCCCAGAGATAAAAACTCTATCTATTTACCTCAATTAGTATTCAGCCCTGCAGGATTTGAACGATCTTGTTTAATATAAACAAATTGAATTTTTATTTTTGTTTTTATCATTAATGCTACTTATGCTCTATGGCTCAATAATATTGTGGTTTTAACAGCAAAGGGATAGTCAAAGTAACACATAAAGCACACTGCTTACATTTTCTAACATTAGGAGTGAGCAACAAGCATCAGCATAGGAATACTCTGCAAATTTGTAAGATACTTACTCCCACTTAATGTATTTCTAGGAGTTTAGCAAAGGTGACATTTTTGAACAGCGGTATTGACTATACCTTAAACAATTTCAAAAGTACCTTTCTGAACTATTTTCCAATGGAATTATACACATTGTTAAGACAGTACTTAAGTTAAAAGAGTATCAAAAGCAACAAAACCGAAGAATAAAGACAGTAATCACTGTAAAGTGGTATTAAAACTCAAGTACTTTTCCAAATGACAGGTCTCCATTTTTTTTTTTTTTCCCTTTTGGACTATGACCATCTTTTCAGAAACATTAAGACTCAACAGAAATTAGGGAGAGGATGTGTGAGCACGGAAGTAAACCCAAACCAAGGACGTGTCAGTTTACTCATTTTAACAGAAGGCCTTCTCATGCCCCCATTGTTGTTTGGTTTTGTTTTTTTTTTTTTTTTAATTATACTGTGATTCTTGTAATTTCAAATCAGAGCAGTGAACCACTCTTAAGCAAAAAGAAACTAAAAAACCACACCAAAACTTAAGTATGTAAAAAAAGGTAGATAAATACAAGTCCAACATAACACTGAAATGATTAATTTCAGATAACTGAGCATTTGAAACAATTCTAAGAAACAGTTCTCTGTCTGCAGCAGTTTCTTCAAAATAAATTTTTTTTAAAAAATCCCGAAAGAATATTAAGAGCCTTCTGTCCTGAGAATGACTTTGATTAATTTAATCAGTATCATGAAAGCTGTTAAGATATTTAAACTATTTTAAGATACCAAAGCCTTACGGTATTCAGGTTCATCTAAAGTGCATTAGTAATGAAGCAGTTTAACATCATTGCACACTATATTCCAAAATCCTGACATGCAACCCTACACAACATATTGCAAGCAGACAAAAAAACATATCCATTTCCCTTGATAAAGACCTCAAGCAATAATCCAAACACAGAAATAAAGACCAGAGACTATAGCAGCAGAGCACATTTGCCTCGTTTGTTTTTTATTAGGCTGCCTTCTCCCTCTTTATCTGGAGGGCTTCTATGGGAAACTTGAATTTTTAGACTGCCTTCCTACTTTAAAGTTAAACAAAAAATAAATTAAAAGCCCACACCAACTCCTGCTGAAATAATAAGTAGTGTGCTGGCACTTCTTAGTTTCAGTAAAACACCAGTTTGGTCTACACTTCCAAGTTTTCAGAGCAATAACATTCCAGAAAGGCCGGAGAGTTTACAGATATGGTTAGCAAAATTGACACTTCAGACTGCTCTAAGTCACCTATCTTTCATGAAAGCCTATACAGATCACAAATACTCTTATATTGTTTTTGAAATCTTCATAATACAACTCCTGATAAAAGAGAAAGAGCAAATCTTACCCTAGTGACACGAAAAATGATTATGTGCTGATGTGACTCAGGAAGTTCCTATAGTAATATCTTTCTTTCCTTCACATAAGATATAAGATAATTTTTTAAGTAACTTAGGTTAAAAAAAAGTATTATTTGTCACTCATTAGAGATGTTCTAGGCAATTCTAAGCTACTGATTACAGACAGAAGTATTGCAATAGTTTCTTGGAGCTTCTTCCAATGTAAGGAAAGGGAGAGGGTTGGGAAGGAACTGAGAAAAACAGATACTTTAAAAGCATTTCCTAGACATTTCGGCAAAAGAGTCAGCTCTGTCCACTGTGGCACCATTTTTCATCCCCGAGCAAAACAACTCTGAAAAATATACAGAATTTAGAGAGAGAAGATAGTCACATCTGAAGTAAATGCCATTTCAACTTCCTCTAACCTGAATTCCACCTGTTTGGTTTTGATATCAATCAACATCACTTTAACAAATGAAGCAAGGTGTTGAGTCTCAAACTGATCCCTTCCACTAAATTCACTGAAATCTATTGTCCCTTTCACCAAGTACTTAACATCCTGTTCTTCACAACAAATTCTTCAAACTGTTGGAAATTGTGCAGTTCAGGAATATATTTAATTGCCAAATTCTAGTTAATTTTAAAATTCTTTTTCTTGAAATACACAAAGCAAGTGCCAGTTAACCTGTCCAACGTCATTTCACTCCAGACTCACAAACAATAACTTTCAGTGATTGTCGCAGACATACAGCTCCTGGGACACAATCATGATTTCAGCATCTGGCATCTTCCAGAGACGCTATCAGGGCAGGGAGAGGCTGAGCCCTCCTCAAGCATTGTACTACCTCTGCATGGCTCTACGGAGGAGAAGTTGCGGTCCACAGCCAGTGGCATAGCTGGCTAGCTATGCCTCTCCTCCCCTGCGAGGACTCCACCAGATAAATGAGACCAAACTGCTTTTACTTTAATAAAGTCAAGTCTAAAGGGACCATCTGTGCCCTTCAGCTCCTTAAGGAAACAAGATCTATGTGATCCCATGGATGAATGCATGTGAGCATATCTCATACAACACTTAAGCCAGCAAACTAAGTCAGCACAATAAATGCCGTATTCCTGAAAACGTTAGGAAATAGCTCATTTTCAGCCACATATCAGCACCCTATGGAGAAAGAGTCTCAAACAAGAGCTCACCCCAGCAACAATCAGAGAATCCATGTGGAAGAGACTTTATGGAAACTCCAGGCAGATCTCGCACCTCCCCCAAAGCCTTCGGCCACAAAGCAAACTCCAGAGGTCAAGGTGCCATCAGCTCCACAGCTACTAAACCTCCAGGTGACATTATAAACAGCCCAAACTCACCAGTCAGAGCTCCTCCAAGGCTTCCTCTTCTGAGTTGTCTCCCATCTTCACTCAGTTGCCTCTTAAATTTAGAGGATTTTCTAGGGCCAGAAGAGACTTCAGGACTGCTGGATTTTCGAAAAGGCAGAGGTGGTGGGGACAATATGTGATCATGCTGCAAAGAAACAGAGAAAAAATTATGTATACATACTGTTTAAATGCTTACCTTCATTGAAAAAAAAATCTAAGTTACCTTTACCTGACAGTGTTTCGAAAAGAAGAAGCGTTTACAAAGATCTTAAGCTAATTAAATTGCTAACTGAAACTGAAAATTTGGCAAGTGCCAAATTTGTGGTTGGTTGTCTTAGAAAGCCATGCTCCTCATGTATAGCTCACACCACCTCCAACCACACTCTTCATATTAGGAGCATTTTTTGCAGTGGTCCCGTCTCAAGGTACAAGAGATTAGACTTCATCTTACTCAACCTTCCATAAAGCAGTCTTTTTGCAGCTATGAACCATCTGACCTTGCAACCTGTAAGATCTGCTCTTGCCAACATTTTTCCTTGGCAATATCTCCCCAGCTTCAGGCGAGAAGTCACTAGATGGCACTGTACTATCAACAAAATGCAAACCACTGCCCAGTCTAAGGAAATACTGACAAATAGATTTATCAACGCCAGTGATGAACTCACAGCCCATGCCTTTAGCAATTTCCTCAATTGATAAGTTTCAGCATCATAAAGAATATTTAATTAACCATTGTTACCATTTATCTTTTAGAAACTCAGGTATACCACAAGTATTTCTATTTCCAAGTTCTAAGACACCTCACAAGGTAAATTTACAAATTTACAAATTAGTTTAGAAGGAAATGACTGACAATGGCTGGCTCCTAACAAACATTATTTTGAGACTTTTTCACCTAAGTCTATAAGCAAATACTCGAAGGGCTTGCTGACTGATGAACAGCAACAACTGCACAATGCTGCACTTCAAATGACTCCAAGCTTCTGACAATGACATGACCTGATGAAGGCTTTAAGTGAGCTATTGGCAAAAATTCATGCACTTTCTTAAAACAGGTTCATACTTCGAAGTAACCAACCACATGTTAAACCTCTTTTCCCTAGCATAAGGTTCATCAAAACTTTAAACAAAAAGCAGAAGAAGAAAAAAATCAACAAAGGCTCCCTGCACATTATCACTGAAGTCTACACAACAGAATTAGTGTCTTCCACCCTGTCACCTTTTCCACTTATAACCAGGTATATAACCTTTATGGCTGCTCAAGATACTCCCGCAATGAACAAACTTGTGCATTTCACGACATGCACTCAGATTACAAAAATCATTATTTCCAATTAAGCTGTGCTCCTTTTCCACAGCTTTCAAGGTTTCAGAAGAAACTTTAACATGAGGGTATAGTACAGAGCAGTACAGTACCTTCCAGATCTTCAGTTCAAATTTAAGATGCTTTTCCATTGTCCAAACTGGCAGCTGCACAAAACTATGATATTCAAAAGCTAAGATAAGTTTAAATATCAACCCCCATTAGCTCATCTTTTAACAGCGATGCCCTGCCAGCATTCTCTTGCAAAGGTACTTACTTGTTGCTAAGTGACTCTGCCACAACTAAAATTTCTGTTTGGTACAATTCCAGCACCAACTTCGGGCATACAAGCTCTCAACAATACAAACTTTTTCAAGGACTTGCATGGAAACAGAGGTGACTCGTGCAGACAGAGACTGGGTCTTGGACACCAGGACAGAAGCTACCAGCCAGGAAGAAGTAATTCTGACCCTATGTGAAATGGCCATGCCTGAGGTCCGACATGTGGAGATTACTGGGAACAGGACTGGGGAGGGGAAAAAAGGGAGGGAAAACAAGGGGACAGTCCTTCCCACCAACACTTTTCAATGTGATGTCCTCAATTTGAAAGCCCATCTACAATTCTGTGACACGAGAAACGTGTGAATGAAATGCCATTTCTGAAGTTTTGCATGTTTAAACACAACAGTGTGAAATTCAGATTCTGTTGATGGAGAATGTGATTCTATTACATGGAGATAACAAAACAAAAAAAAAGTATTCTTGCACATGACAAAGATCAAAATATCAGAGCAGCATTAGGTTTCACTAAGTGCTTCTTGGGGGCAGAAGTTCACTTGAACAGTCAAATTCACAGTTGTCATAGTAGACAACACTTAAACAGATTTGTCAGCTGGGTTGTGGCTGGATGTAAAGAACCGTATCTGATCACCTGAAGCAACTATATGAAAAGACATTATATGGTATAGGACTACAAAGAAACAATACAGAAATATGAGTTTTAACATTTTCATATTGATGGCCAACGCCTGCTTTATGGAAACAGCTACACAAACATCAACAAAGCATTTCTGGAAGCTATCTGAAGGCTCTCTTTTGCTTCCAAAGGGCAAAATAAGATGTGTATTTGAAAGGAGTCTATATGTTGTTAACTGCTGTTGTAGTAGACGGAGGAGAGTAGACAAGGATATACCCTTTAACAGCCTTGACATAAAAACTCTGGACGCTGGGGAAATACGAGGGAAACGGACTGCCAAAAGCAGCCAGGCTTGCAAGCTCCCTCTGAATAACTTCTTGTGCTATGCTCAAAGAACAGACAGCTACATGAACTAATTTGTCCCAGAAGGGCTTTCTAAACCCCATTCAGACCTTACTTCAAGCAAAAGCCTATGCAGCAGATGAAGAGGCTTTCTGTCCTCAACAAAACAGCCTGTCCCTCCTCCCAGGCAGAGCATTCAAGTTCAAGTAAGTAAAACCATCAGAGAACATTTCGTTAGGTCCTGCTTCCTTGGAACACACAGCTGATTCTGAAGTGGTATATAACATGGCACATATTCAAATCACATGAAGTGGTTAATTCAGACAAAACAACGCTATAAGCATTCAAATGGAAGATTATGACAAGTTTAAATAAGTAATACCAAGACATAGTCAAACTTGTCAATACTTATTTGAAAAGCCTCCTGGAAACCTGAACACTGTGAAAGTTCAGGTAGTGTGTCTTATCATGTACAGATGGGACATTGCTGTCCACAAGATAACATCAAAGAAAGTATCTTGAGGAATGAGCGTTGTTGAAATTCTACCAGAGATATTTTAAATAATTCCAGTCAAGCTGCTTTGACTCAGCACATTAAACAGATTTGCCCAGCCACAATCATCACTCTGTTGGTATTAATGTCATACTTAGTAGCTATTTCGATGTATGTCGATGTTGGATGGCATACAAGCACAACAGGAGAACCAGGGTTTGGTTGGTTGCACCTTTTTTTGTTGGTGAAACTTGCTTGACAACGAGTTGCAAGAAATACAAGAGCTGGATCCCTGCAGGCAGTTTCCAACAAACAGATATTCATGTTATACTTTGAGGTTTTGGCTATCCCATGCTCTGCCCGCTGCCTTATTACTGCACTCAGGCTGCAAGCATACACTTATCTCCACACCCTTTTTAATGAAATGTTAGTGACTCAAGGAGCAATGGGGTAACAGGGCAGTTTTTCCCCTTGTCTATGGAACTGCAGGGCAGGGGAATAAAAGAATTTGAGAAGTTACTTCAGAAAGTCACTACTTCAAAGAGGCATAACAGCTAAGACAGAGCATATGAAAACAAGTATATTTGACTATCTTTTATCTATAGTACAAAGGGTTAGCCACTGAGCATATACAGGCTGTTTAGAGAGGGATTTTTAAACTGTATACATCTCGCCACCAGTCTCTGCTGTTAATATTCACAATGCACGGGTAGTTAACTTATGTAAAAATGCTCCCTCCCCCAACATTAAATACTGAATAATTCCTTTCCAACAAAGGCACTTTGAAAGACAGAAAACACATGGCAAACTCCAAGCTACGCAGAACATACTGTTCTACAATATTAATTTCTTCCAATCCATTTTTCCATACATTTAATAAAAAAATCTGCCTGTTTGTATTGTAGGTATAATGAATTTCTACATAAGCGCTGTAAAATTTAGGAAATAACAGCTTTCACAAAACCTTATTCCCCCTCCTCCCTCCCATGAACCTTACAAAAAGGAACAGACAGTTCCTTTAGACAGTCCTCATTAGAGGACAGAGGCTTAAAAATTACATAGAACAGAATCATCAAAATATCCTTACCATAGACTTATACACCTAGATTTAAAGATCCTACAGAAAGACAAATGGAATTTGAGTGATAGTCTCCTCCAGTTATACAGGAATTTCCTTAGGGAATCAGGAGTGAATCTATTTGTCCTCAAAGGTATTTTTTTTCCTATATTTTGGAGCTGTTCATTTTCTGTGTGAATAGAATCAACTACGTTCCTCTGAAGAAAATTATTCTCACTGTGTACTAGCTATGAACTTTTAACAGGTCACCTATCAGAAAGGATTATCTTTATGTTTTTAAAAATCTCAGTGGCATTAAATCCAGCTGTCTACCATCGTGTATTTATTCTACAGCTAGAATGAATTCTCTGCTTGATAATTACATCATCAAGTAGTCATATCAAGTATGTCAGCCCACATGTCCCTACGAAAATTAAGGACATGACAACTGGTTCAAAGTAAGACCTAGCATCAGTGTTTAGAAGTACAATTTCATCCAAGTACATAATGAGGTGCGAGGCAGCCAGAAAGAAAATAATGGATTTCCTCTCTTGAAATCCATGGTACAAGAAGGTGAATGAAGCTAAGATAATGCAATCACACTGATAACACCAGGATAAGGAAAATAAGCTATTCTGAGCTGCTGAGATTTGCTGCAACATGGAGCGATTTTTCCAATAAAAATTAAATTGAAATGAGAACTAGTTCATCTGCTCAGCTGCACCTTTCCTTGAAACACTGACTACGGTTTTATTGTCTAAAATACTTCACCCCCAGCCTCCCCTAATTGCTCCATAGGCAATATTCCTACTTCCCACAGAAACTGTGAAATACAGATAAAGTATTCAGTCTTAAAATTATGAATAAAGATGTTCTATTAAGCATTTTAATTTCTTCCTCTTGAACACTGCACAACTCCACTCTACCTCAGGTCATGTTGTGTATACACATTAAATCCTAAAGTTTCCATAAGAAGGCTGTGTGCTGTCACCCATGTTAAGCCTCCCCAAGTCAGGCAGCAATCCAAAAGATGTATATCACCTGAAAACTCTCACATACAGTGCACTGGAAGCAGATAATATCCAGCATACTTTTACTGCTTAGTTTTTCTCATTATCAACCGGAAGTCCCAAAATAAAATTCTACTAATAAGTATGTTGACATCAAAAATGCCAAATCTCATCATACCTATCCAGAGGTTTAAAGAAGCAAGAACGGAAGCTCTAGTCCTATGCAGACAAAAGTATAGGAACTTACCTAATGGTGAAAAGATACTAAATTTTCAGTAAAAACTCTCACCTTTATAAAGCTAAATCTTACGAGAAGAATGGCTTCACAAACCTGTCAACCCCCTCCTGTCTCCTGCATCTCCATATTTAAGCCATGCCAGAAGTAAGTGTGCTTCTGAGGCAAGTTAAGACCTTAGTTCAACAGCGATTGACCCTTTGTAGCAAGGCAGACTGCTAGGAACATAAATCAATCTGTTTCTTCACATTATTTACGCTGGGCTCCTCACAGCACACTGCCTCACTATCTGAATCCTTTACAAGCATTTTAAGCAGATGCTGAAATGTAATAGCCCAGCTAAGCACTTTTTTTAGGCAAAGTATACTTACTTCAACTGGGTATGGGGAGGAAGTATGTTCTTATCACTTAAATATTCTCCCTAAATCTAATTAAATTTGGCACAGATACATAAGTTTTGATTAGCTGCACTGACACAGAGAGCAACACGGAATATGATCTTATTAGCAGATAGGATTATATCTTCCAAAAGCAAAAGGCATCTTAGAATTTGTTAAAAAAGACATTTTAGCCAATTAAGAGCATAGTGCACTTTAGTTCCTCCAGATGCTTGACATGAATTCAGTAGAAACAAATTAGACTTGAAGAGGAGATGCTCCAATGGGGTAGTATAGACGCTCAAGAGGTCTGTCTTACAGTACCATCACAAGCAGAGGTGCAAACAAATTTCCAACAGATATCCTGCAGTAACTCATGTCTGTGAGGAGCAGCTCCACTGCTTTTGGTCACAACAACATAAACTTTTGAAGTATCCTACTTGAGGGTGCAATCTGGGGGTATACAGGAATCTCCGCAAACCTGCATCAAACCCAACAGCTGAATGAGATTGTCTGCAGTTCCAATTCAATCAGCTGATGGCTGAAATATTCTACATTCCTTTTGCCCACAAGCAATATTAATCCACCTCAGTTTTGAGTAGGGTTTAGAGAACTGTGCAATTATTCCGAATATTCACAGGTCTTAGGGCAGCCTCTCCATTGCAGAACCGAGAATCCCAAATAACCTAATTCTGCACAGAGATAAAAGGAAACACTTCTCTAAAAACTAGCACCACTTCCAAGAAGCCAAGGATAATGAAGGCGAAGAATGGTTACAAAGGAAATCTCACCAGGCCACATGGATTTCACTGGACAAGGAAAAAAATCCCATTTTCTTGCCCCCTTCCCTGTCACACTTCCTCGAAAACAAGCACTTTTTTTCCCCAAAATCATCTGCCATAGGCCAAGTAGGAAGAAGACTATTCAGCCTATATTTCTTAAATTTGACATTGTCTTTCCCCCTACCCCTCCATGAGACAGATCTCCCTCAGCTCGGTCCAACAGACTTTGCTAGTTCTCCAGCTGAATGGCATCTATCATCCCCGTTTTAGATTTCAAGACTTGGACTGTCTCACTTCCCTCCATGACCTCATTAGGACAGTGACACCAGACCATCAGCTACTGCACAGACAGAAAGTAAGTGAGGTCCTAGGCTCCCTGTTGAAACACAAGGCTAAGTGGCAGAAAAGGTCTTGTTTACAGATCGATTATTATTTGCTAATCATTCATAGAGCAACTCGCAATTTACATACGAAAACAACCTGCAGCTGACACTGCAAACACATCCACACCAAGGTAAAGAGGAGAAACCCATTGTAAAGCTCTGCGGTTCACAAAGCATCACTTCTAACCATTTTATTTATAGATTTTACACCCTACATATATATATACAAACAGTGCTTAAAACTGTTCAAAAATGTCTAGTTTGTTATGCTGAATATATGATGTTGTATAAATAAACAGAATCAGCGAACAAAGTTCATCATGCTTCTTTATAGCATGTTCTTATTTCTCATATCCTAGGTAGTTCAAAAATATTTTAATAACTCTGCAAAGGATCCAGAGAGATGTATCCACATTATTTTGCTATCCATTTCACATGCATTCTAGAAATGCAAATTTGCCTGTAAAACAGTTGCATTTTTCTTGAAAACAAATCTGACATCTGGTCAAGTAAAAATAAATAAATAAATACAACTCAGAGGAACATGAAGAATCAGCTATAGCTACATTAAAAAGAAAAACCAGCTTGCGTCCAATGCCTTTCACAGACATATTTACACCTGATTGCGCAGAAAACGAAGCACAGCCTTCACAGTATTCTACAAGGCCAAGAAGTGGCCTTTAAATATGCATGCACACTGCTGTCTGAGCCAATTATTACTTTACCCTGGTTAAGATGGAACAGTTTTGCTACAGTGTGATTGAGTCCTTCAGTTCTTGAAAAACTCCTGTGTGCCAGCTCTGTACACACAGATGGAGGGACAGACTGCTCCCTTTCCAGGGAACACAGGAAACAACAGTATTTGTACTGAAGACACTGCTTCCAACAACTCAGCCTGCCCTAAGTCTCCTTGGATTTACTCACCCACTTTAATGAACATTAAGAAAAAGATTAACAAATAGGTTCTGCAGATCTCTTGTAAGGCCCTACAACAAGAGCCAAAACCCAGAACATAGTTCTAAATAAATATATGTAAGTATAGCTCAAATCATGGTTAAAGGGGATCACATAGGCACTTTACTTGCTGGTAGCATCAAGACTTTCTTTTTAATCTTGACAGTCATACAGGTATCTTTCTCAAGAACGCACAAGCCTTTGCTTCTTACAAAAAAAATTAAAAAAAAATAAAATCACTTCATTCTGCCAACACTCTTAAAAAGCAAGAGAAGTCAAACCATCGCATGCAGGCTGCTAGCCAGGGTGAAGCTGCAGCAGCTCAACAGGTCAGCCCTAACAGGAAGGACGCAGAGGGATCAAACTCAACATAGCAGATTCTCTAAGGAAGTTAGTTTGATAATTTAATCCAAAAATGCATGAAAACAGAGAGTAGAGTTCAAGGGGTCTGTCCAACCCGCTCAGCTCTGCTCCATGTGTACTGTCTAGAAAAAATCCTCCTTTCTGTAGGGGTGCAGCTCCTCTGAGTGCTGCCTGAGCATCAGGAAGCATGCTCACATTTCACCTTTGCTTCCACAGTTTTAAAAGGGATCTGACAAAAGATGATAAAAAAAGAAAACCCACCCTTCACTGCCCAGATGTGCAGCGGGTGCGTGCCACTGCTATGCAGCAGGAAGGATACTCCCTTCCTGTCCCCGTCCTGCTGGCCATCTTGGCAGGAAAAAGTGTTTCGCAGTGTTGAAATATGCTGTCAATGACTACTGCCACATCTGCCTGCTGCAAAAGACTGAGTGGCCAGGAGGCCACAAGAGAAAGATGGCACAAAGCTGCTCAAACACCCTGGCTTCAGTTAGGGAGGAAACCAGTGACACAACGCAACTACCAACCCTGGTGGGCAGCTGCCAGGGTCTGGGAAACATCTTTGCTGCTGGGGCAAAGATGGAAACCTACACGCTTGCAGTGTTAAGGAAGGCAAAAACACCCATACACACAACAACATTTCAGGAACGACAGGATGCTGCATGTTTAAGGTGTAGGCATTGGCAAAGTGCTTCAGCAGTCCTGCTCCTTTCCAGCAGGTCCATGGATGCTGAGGAGCAGTGATGGCTGACCCCTGCTGTGTCCCCACGCCAACACGACTTCACAGGGCATGTCCAAATGTGTTGCAAAAATCACGTCTTTCTAATACAAAGTACACGCTTCAGGGGGGTTGTTTTGTTTTCACTGACTTATCTGTACCAAAGAAGTGGAAGAGAACAAAGACAACCAAGTTTTCAGCTGAAACACTACGAACCAAATGTCACAAAAGTTTAAACGAAAGTTATCAATATTATGCATCACTAAAAAATACTACATGGCCCGAAGTAGTATTTTCTTGCTTTTCCTTGCATAAAGCTTCTTTTTTGGCAATTTTTCTTCTTTAATATCCTATGGCTGTATTCATTTTCTTGCTATCCTGTGTAGAGCTATTAGTAGCATTAGCAATGCTATGCGCTATGCTCTGCTGTAGAGAAAAATATCAAACCAGTCACACTGAGTCTTTCTTTAATTTCTCAATGAAAGGAGAAATTAGCTACACAACAAACAGAAAAGAACTTTGATATTTCTAGACACCACAGGCAGAATTTTCACCCTTAATTATTTTAATGATCCTTTTTACAGCACAGGAAAGCCATGACAAATGCATGGAAATATGTATTTATACTCTGTGTATGTGCAGGCATCCACATACACAGCTTACTTCAAACGTTTCAATGCTGCTGCTCATACACAGATTTTTAAGAAAGATTTTTCCTGGCCCTTTAACTAGAGGATGAAAATTTAGTAAAACTAACCTTCAAAGTCACTTTCAATTGCAAAAAAAAAAAAAATTGAAATACATAAGAAAGAGTCCTATTCATCTTCATCAGCTGTTGACACCATCATCATTCGTCTCATGAAAAAAAAATAATTCAGAGGAGAATATATATCTCTGGAAAGAGGAGGGTTTTTTGTTATACCATGAATACTAATGAAGTGAAAGCAGTTTAGTTCTTTATAAAATCTATTTCCATTCACATTCACCAATGAGCTCCTAGACTACCTATGAAGGTTTCATTTATTCTATCACATTGGAGGCCTCAGAAAACTAATTGTTTATTCAAGTCTATCTGCTCCATCCATGCTCAATTAGGTCTCACTTTTCCCTCAGTTACAGCAAAATTAAAAATAAAAATGCAAGGTGAAACACTCCTCGTTCCACTGACCAGCTGCCCGTAACAAGCCACTGAACAGCCGCTGCTCAAGTGCAGCGAGAGCTTCTTGACCGTAATGCAGCATTTGAAGCACCTTCCCAGTGACTTACGGAATTCCTACTCATTAACTTATTCCTCTGACTAACGGAAAACACATTTGTAATGCAGCTTTCTAATAAGCACTACCAAGCACTGTTAAGTGTAACCAGGCATTCCAGCTATTGCAATTCACAAGTACCTCAATTTTAAGAACACAAGACATAAGCCTTACACACTATAAGAAAAAAAATATTCTCAATTTATTTTTCCTTGTTTAGACCATTCAAATATTAAATAATCCTTTTTGCCATATAAAGCTTCAAATTCAGCATTACTTTCATTAGGAATAATGTATCAAAGGGAATCACAACACATTTATGCAAGGCAGGAACAAAACAAAAGAGAGAAACCCATGATGAAATGAGCTTGGAGTACAAGGTTCTCAGCATGTAATGGAGCTGAAGTTGATCCATAAATCAATGCAAGATGAAAGCAAGATTATTTATGTGAAGGGGTTGCATTGTTCATTTACAGCCTGATTTAGAAAAGAAATGCTTTACTTGATCAACATACCAGTGATGTGCCTGTGTGTACTTGAGCACAAACTAGTGATAATTACCAGTAGGTGTATTTCCTCGTATTTTTTAATTAACCTTAACAAGCAGCATATACAGTTCCAGAAAATGCAGGTTTTCCCCGAGTTTGCCTTTAACGTGCTCCTAAGTTTTTAAATAATGCAGCCTCGCCACAAGAGACCTTGCAGACAAGGGCTTTTTGATCTCTTTCTTCCCATTCAGTGCTCAGAAAGATACCATGCGCGGTTATCGAACAATAGGTGCCATGAAAAACCCTTTTCCTGAACTGTTGTTGAAAGTGAACTAGAATATGGTATTTGATAGCTTTGTAGTTTTACCCTAGACATCTAACACAGAATTCAGAGACTGGGATGCTTCTCCTTTAGTCTCAACAACAAAATTAGCAAAAAAGTATCAGAAGGGCAAGCAGATCTGGGGAAGGGGGAAGCACAACCCAATTTGCATTTTGCAGAGATTTGTAGTTAAGGACAACAATCAAGAGCCATGTTCGTAATTTTAAGTGCCTCCACTGCATTTCACATCTCCTGTCAGCTGCCATTTGTCAGTCTCAGACAATTTACCGAGGTCTGTCATTACCAGAAGTGTTTATTAACACTATCTGGCTCAAGGAAAAAAGAATTTTTTTTTAGCCTGAGGACTTCACGAAGTATTACAATTAGGAAAAAAATATGAAGACTATGTGAGAATGCAACCAGAAAGGTGATAAGGGATGATTTTAAATATTCCACCCCTCTGTTTAATTCTTTGTGTAATCTAAGCAAGTAACTGCCCATACTTTCTAAATATCCTCAACATAAAACCTACACTTAAGTAGACTTATCCTCCCTCATCCTTGTCTCTTTATCCAGGCTTTTCCAATTAAACAGGTAGCTATTTAATGCAATGACACTGATGTGTGGGAGAAGGAAAGGTCCCTACTTAGATTTTTAAAAATCTTATATTAAGTGCTATTAGGCAGGGAAATGACAGCAGAATGTATCACACATTGTGCCTGAAAGGACAGACATCAGTATGCAAGTGTAAAAGAGCACAAAACAGACAGGCATGTAAAAATTATCCAAATCAAAACAACGACTGTATTCATCTTTACACAGAGTTTAGAGATGCTCTGGTTTCTTCACCCTCATATAGAAATCTTAACATTAACAGCAAAAGAAGATTTAATTGTACGGCCTTTAGAGTTTTATTTATAGATCATATCACCTCAGAGATTTATACACACTTTCTTAGAAGTTTAGTATGACTTAGAACTCTCTAAATTACAAGTACATAGTTGTATACTAGGTTGTAGTAGTTGATTACTTTGATATCACCATGTATCTCATCAGTGTAAGCAATTTAATGCAGGCTTCATTAAAATGTCTACAGGGTAGAACTTTGCACAGAAGCACATCTGAAACATGGCAGTTACCTCTGAATTAGAAGGGTTTTCTAACAAGATTTTGCTGAAGTAACCTGATGTAATAAAAAAATAAAGTACAATTCTACCCATCAGGTTTCACACTGTGTCAGAGTCTTATTTCAACTTTTTTCCACTTTCCACTAGTGACAGGGGAGTGCTGTCAAAAGCAGATCCACCACCACACATATCCACCCCTCTGTTATCAAGGTCTGCTAGGGTCTACTAGGATTCCTCAGGCCTGTAAGTCAGCATGTACACCTTTCAATATACTTGTGAATCAGCTTTGTACCCTCACTTCAAGTGAGGAACATCCCACATCCTGTATTCTCAGGGTTACATCTTCTTATTCAAAATAATGGGACCACGCATGCATCTTTTGTAAAACAAAAGAAGTTGTCAGTGTTGAAAAACTTTAAATCACACACAGTCCTTTTATCTGTGCCCAGTTACAGGCAGAGCTTATGGACTAGAGTAATTCCGCACTGATTAGCTTCAAAATACAGATGTATTTTTACCACTCCAAAAGCTGAAAACAAACTATAGCTATTAGAAGGCAAAGATACTGCCCTTTCTATGGTTTAGAACTTCGTCAGTTTACAGAAATCTGAAGTCTCTAAAAGACATAACACAGATTTGAAAATGGATGTTTTATTCAGAAGTACTCAAAAGCAGTGTAAGGGATGAGAAGTCTAATGAAAGAATGAGATTCAGAGTCAGAATTGTCTGGAAACCAACCATTTTCCAAGGGAAAAAAAATCAGAGAAACTTCATTAGTTCCATCCATATATACAAATAGCATCTTGTTTGGATATATCTGTATCACCTTCAGTACAATTTCACTTCATTTTAGTTTATTTCTCTTAGCCTGATATATATCAGTCTGTAATCCAGGATACCATATCCTAAATTGCAAATAAAATAATCTTGCTAAGCCGTACTAACGAGAGCCCACAAGGAAAAACATGCAGTGATAAAAGCTTTGAAATTTATGACTTGTGTGACTATGTACCACTGTGGGAGTTAACCTAGTTTTTTAGTGATGTTCAACTGCTGTATTAACTGGACATTTTTAATACTGAATGTAAAAGTTATTTAATAAAACTATTTCACAAAAACATTGAATCATCACAAGCCAAAGCCTAGGTTTAACCCCCAAGAAAAACTCTGCAGCACTGAAGTTAGTGTATCTATACCTGCAGAATCCTACCTTTTACTTGGATCAAGAGAGTATTTAAGCTCGCTTCATCTTAGTAAAAACTGAAAGAGGCAAAGATAGTAACAAGGAAATTCAAATTCTAGTTTTATCATCTGCCTACTGGAACAATATTTATTAAAAAACAAACAAACAAAAAACCCACCCACACAAAAAAACCCAAACAAACAAAAAAAACCCAAATACACAAAAATACCCAAGAAAATCCACCAAGAGGATTTTCCCAGCCTTTTTTCCAAATATCATCTGCTGATTTTACTCTAGAAATCATTCAGTTTTTCAGAAACCCCATTCCCAGTACAGGAGGACACACTTCTAAAGGTTTTTCTTTTAACACTCAATGCTCAAGAACATACTTTCCCAGAGGGATCCCAGGTGTACTGTATGTTTTACCAGTAAACTTCCAAAAAAGTAAAAACAACCAACAGGGTTCTCTCTTCCAACACACTGAGAGAATCAGTAGCTGTAATGATTCTTCAGAATTGCTTGTTCACTGAGAGAGATGCACTCCCCTTCTTGAGTTTAGAATAAAGATACAGCAAAAGTTGTTAAGGAAAAGCAGAGCAACTGGGACACACAAATTGGTTTCTTAGTGACATCACCTTTATTTGCATAGCAGCTTTAGAAAATGGTAATGGTCACTCTCAGTAATTAGTATACGGACAGGAGAGCAAACAACTTTTAATCTCAAAGCTACTCCACAATTATTTTTACTTCAGTAATTCACTAAGCTTCCCTTGGCTAAGACTTAAGTGTTTCCTTACTTACACACACTGGTTAGTGGTTTCCAAGATAAGGCCTATTTAGGAAAGAAAGACCATATTTTGTACGTTAAAAAACTAATAATAATGTTTGAGTATGTAATTTCAATAGAATAAAGACTTGGCTAAGTTCAGCTTTAATATTTGGTTTTCCTGAAGACTACCAGCATCTAAATGAGCAGCAGTATACCATACTGAAGCTACTCAACAGGGAGTAAGTCCACACAACACTTCTGCAGCACATTCCTCCCCGGTAAGGAACCAACCTCAAACACTTCAAGGCCACTTTTATAAAGCCCAACTCTCCCATAAACCAAGGAATCCAGACTTCAATTAGGGATCTACTCCGTAAGACTAACACCTCCACAGTGCTTAAAGCTCCTGCCCATCCAGGGAAAATAGGATCCAGAATTCTTTCCTATAGCAACTACACACTACACTGTCCAAAGACAATAAAATGAGCAACGTTGGCAAGGTTTTCCAACAAAGGAAACGTAGCTTGCATGCGTGCTCTCATTTTACAAAATCATATAGGAACTAGCACAATTAGCATATCTATTCAATAAGAAATATAACCACAGTAAACTGCCCTTTATATTTACACAGGCAGCCTAGATTCCCAAAGCCATCCTCTCCCCAGTAATACTACTGCTGTGTGTATTTTTGCAGATGCAAAGGTGTAGAACCGTATGCATGCAGCAAGACCCCACACATTTGTTCATGCCCCATACAAAGGCTGTCAATTAAATTGCCTTTCCTACAGCTTCACGTCTCACATTGCCGGCATACCAGGAGGTCACGCAAGAATAACATAAAACAATGGGCTCTCCAGGAGTGACTGCTGAAGAACATGAAAGAACATAAATCTCTTCCAGGCTACTACCATGCTGTAGTTGCAAACACACATTATAGCCTCATTAAGAAATACAGCACTGTCAGAAATCCTGACTCAACAGCAAGCCAAAACTAACGCAAGTATTTTCTCTGTACCAGCATTTCATAAAAATAGAAGTCCCTAACACCTTAGCTCAGGCTCCTGGTTCAGAGTTCCCAGACTCATACCTTGGCAAAATGGCAGGGAGGGGAGAAACTGCACAGGTGCCTGGAGGAAGCAGGGAGGAAACAATGTGGGAAGGGAATAGGCAATGTTGTCCCTACCAGCCTGCTTGACTCAAGCTCATTTATCTCCCTTTTCAGGCAGCCCAGCTTCTGTCAGGATCCTCTATTGCATCCAAGCTCTTTGGCACATGTCTTCACAAGTACCTGCTGTGCTTCCATGGAGGATGCTATTTTCTGTGACTACAGAAATGAAATTAATTTACTGGAAGTCATCTAAGTACAAGAAAGGAAGCAGCTAGACACCAGTGTTAGGCAAAGAAGAACGAGGAATGAAGCAATGCAGAGATCATAATGTTTAATTCCTTTCTTTTTCCACTTTCACCTTACCATTTCAGTCTTTACTGTTCTCTAGTTTGTATTGCAGATATGCTGCTCGTTACTGCTCTCTTAAAACAACCGGCACTGTCGGGTGTTTTACCTCTAGAACAGTGACCTCAGGGCATGCAGCTCCTTTTGCACAGCCTGTATACCACTTATTTTTATAGCGAAGCACAAAACAGAAATCTTATCTCAGATTTCTTTTCCATTCTGCTCATTTAGTTAAAGCTCTAGAAGTATTCAGGCACAGATTGCTGAAAGATATCCTGAGATGTTTGACATGAACCACAATGGGGCTGTAGTCCCTGCCAGACATGCCAGACAACATGTGCCTTCACAATAGCAGTAAGTGGAGTTAAAATCACTAGTAAGAACAATCCTCTAAGTCAGCAGGCAGTCGAGTCAGAAAAACAATCATCTGTTGAGATTAAATGTTGACAGAAAGTCAACTCAAAGTGCCTGACCATCAGAGCGTCTGCATTAAATGCGGCACCATAACCTATGCTGAGTCATAAGCCTGAGGGTCCTGAAACTGTCTCAGTTGACAGACACAGTTATCCTGCCTGATTCATCTAAAAGACAACTGCTCCAACTGCAGCATGCTCTTCCAGTTGCATCTGTCTTGCAAAGCCATCTGACTCTAGAGAAGGAAAGCATTCTGGCTTCTCCAGACAAGAAAAAAGAGTCATGAAAAAAGGCAGATTTGACACGAGTGACATCCTACTAGTTGCTCAGCCTGCACATGTTCACCAAGTCACTTAACAGCCTACCATGACTGAGTTTGTTGGAGAAAGGCAGACCCCTCCCCTCCCTTCTAATTCTCTGAGAGCAGAGCAGGAAAACCAAGCCCAGATAGTACACTGACCAGACAGCTGTGTTCCCCAAGATGTAAACACGTATTCAGAAATCAGAAGTAAAGGTTAGTTAGCATATGAGCATAGAACAGGTTGGTAAGCCATGGCACAAACATGGAAAACTGAAGACCAGTATGCTGGTATGTGTGTATTTGTAAATGTACAAATTTTACAGATCAGCTGTAAATACTAAGACCCAGCTTTTCCTTGCAATTATTGGATCACATGTTTATAGCCTTGAATCACTAGATTTATGCATCAGAGACAAGTATTCCTGGGGAAGGTTTCCATGGCTCCCTCTTCTACATTATCAAAAATGAATTCCCTAATAGTTCCCATCCTACCTTTAATAGCAGCTTGCTTAAAAAGCTCAAAAATGCTAAGAGAGGAAAGCCCACATTGTGCAGATGACACAGAGCTCCCAAAATTTGTATTTAAAAGTCCATACTGCAGATGTTTTAACACTGTGCCCAGAGACTGCTCTCATAACGGGCCATTAAAGCATCAGATAAGCATCTCAAAAAAAGCACTAAAGCATCTCAAAACACCACTACCCATTTATTATTAGGGCCTTCACTGGCAGAACAGGGGAACTTCTTCCCACGCTTTCCAAATTTGCTTCAGTCTGATTTTGTCAAAAAATTAGACAAGCAAATACCTAGGAATCGTATGCCAGGATCTTATGCCAATGTTTCTGGACAACAGGTCCACTGCAAATGCGTGAGCTTAGGGCAAATACTGGATTAGACAGCATTGCTGGAGTTATAAAGGTGGTTTATGATTTGTAATGGTGACTCGTACTTCTGTGGGCTTCTGTGTTAAGAGCCCACACACCAAAATGTGTAGCCATACTGGGCAGGGCAAGCACCTGCACAGGTACAAGAGCATCAAAGAGGAAAAAAAAAAGTTCCTTTCAAGGAAAGAGGCTGCAATACTTGAGACAAAAAAAAAACCCTGAAAAGTAAAAAAAAAGATCAGGCTATAACTTGCTCACACAGAATTTTCTTCCATCCTTCAAAACCCCTATCCTTTCATGCTGCAAAAAGCTGGCATTCTTTGACCATCATTCAAAATTTGAGTTTAGTCCTTCAAAGCTTTAAAAGATAATGCACAAAACCTGAAACGCCCAAGGTGAAGGAATTCTGGTACAAACCTAAACACTTGTGAACATCGAATCTTAAACTCAAAATCCAGTTGACATTGAAGCCTTAAGTAGACAAAAAAATCCCACATCACTAGCAGATTTATGAAGACAATTTTTGCTCAAGAAATTACACTCTGAAGTTTTACACTGCAAGGTGGAAGTGAGATTAGCACAGAAATTGTTATTTTAAAAAGTCTTCAAAAATAATCCATACTACACCTTGTTGATGTACAGCATAAAGCAGAGTTATACTAAGCTCAGGAGTTTCCTAAAACATTTTTCTTCTACTTTAATCAACGTCTACTTGTTTCAGATCTAAATCAAAGAAGCAACACAGCTCCTGGAAGCAGCTAATTTGCATACACACTGAAGAAATAATAATAATTTACATCTTAAGCCCCCCTAAAAATGGCCCAGATTTGTGCGTGTGGTTCAAGCGCCTTTAGTACACCTTTACTATTACATCCTCTGCTCCGAGTTTTAAACATGGAAGCAGTGAAGTTATCCATTATTTGAAAACATGGCTGCACTTGCAGATTAATACGGTTACAGTTAATCACCCATTACCTACTCCTTCATATATATATTCTGGGTGAAAATGAACATTCATCAAGCATACCAAAAATACAAAGGTTCAGACTTCTCTGCTGTTTTCCCTTTAATTATTTCTTTTTTAAATTCTTCTGTTAACAACAGGGGCAGGGAAGCTTTCAATTATGTACGTGTATACCTCAAATACATACCCACACATATTGAGCAAGCATGGGTTAAAAGAAAGGCAAAAAGGTAAAAAAAAATAAATCACACCTTTGCAGATCACATAAGACAATGAATCACAGAGAGAGAGCAGGTTTCGAAGCGCTGTTACTAGCACAATTGAAGTTAATGTGCATCTAGGGGATACGTTTTGCTTTGCATTTGCCATTCCATAACATTATGGATTTAAAAAAGCAGAGCCTCCGAAAGAAAGATCAATGTACGACAGTTCTCTTTGATCTCTTGGTTTACTTACTTCTGCAAGTGAGATCAGATTTAAAAAGCCACAGGAATTTACCACTTTGAAGTATTTTAACTTTTCATTAACTGGAACAGTGATACCCGATTACACGACAAATTCAGAAGGTAGAGCTTATTTTATTTTTGCAGACTTAAGCTTGTTGCACAACTAATAGGAAATCCAGTGCTTAATTCAATTTTCAGGTATGTGATTTGTTAGTAATATGGGAGTTGTGGGAAAGAAAAGGATACTTCAAGAGAGATGACCTATTTTGCTCTGGAATGAGTAGTACAGCACCCCTCTCAAATTCTAAGAAAAGCCACTAGGAGATAAAACACATTTTCTTTTTCATGTTTATTCAGCTGACAAGCATGACCCTGAGCACCGACCAAATTAATAAGGACCATTTTGCCCCTTCTCAAACAAATTAAGACTAGCTAATGATGACAGGAAAGGAAGACTGAACTGTTTGCTCTGAATAAAATTAGTGGCTCTTGATACCGGCATTCTTCAGTGTCGTTAAAATGACAACTAAGCAAAAATACAGTGGAAGTGCCTAAAGCTAACAAATGTGTTGCTTTTTTTTAAACAGTTAACTTGGAAGTAGATCGACTGCTTTGCAGATAACATGCTATGAACCTGGTTTCCTGAATGGGAAAAATAATTTTATATCAGGTTTTTTAATATTTTTCTTGAAAGATTTAAACTGTGACTCTGAGCCAAGATATGGAGGGGGACCTCATAAAGCTGCCCTTTTTTTTGTTTACCATTTTTGGGCAATCTATGTATGATTTATGACTTCTACTTAAGATTTGATCACAGTATCCAGAAGGCAAGACAGCAGAGAAAACTAGAAATTGCAAATTAACAAATATACTCTGGCTAAAAGTATTTCTCTGAGCAGAGAAATACAAAAACTTCACTGACAACCACAGGTCCACTCAGGAAGTTATTCTTTATTTTTTTATTTTTGTGGGGAAAATCTTGGAAATCAGAATAAGAGAACAACAAAAAATTACTTGCCATTTTGTTGTTTTGTTTTTTTTTTTTAAAAGTAAGTAGCCTTGTAGTTCTGGTGTCAAACTGTTTCATCTTGTTGCCTAAACTGAGAGAGAGAAACAAAATCACCAATGAAACAAATGTGCTTGGATTGGTAATCATGGAAAGGAAAAAACCACAAATACCATAGTAATGTTCTTTTCAGATTTGCTTACAAAAACAATCCATATACCGAAAGATAAAAGTGCAATAGCAACACTGACAGGATTGATGACACTGGAGTTAATTAAAGGAGTATGAAACCACTGTGAACGTCTACCAAGAAACAGCTCCAAAACAACACAAGCTGTCTTTGCCTATTTATACTCAATATCTATTCCTGCCCACATAATCAATCCACACAGAGTTTTACCAGATATGATACGAGATTTTCATTTTATCATCTGGACACCCACACATAATGCTAAGGAAAGGAATGGACTTCAGTGTTTTCTTATAAACTGGTCAATTCTTCATCACCCAAAATAAATAAATCCCTTTTTTCCCCCCAGATAAAAGCTTGCTGTTCATAAAACTAGTTTTCTCCATGAAGAAGTTGGATCTGAAGTAATGTAGCCTCCTAAGGAGGAACCAGGAGATGAAATACTAAAACAACTTCCCAGAGACAAACCCTGTTGGCTCACAGAGAGGCAGTGTGAAATGAAAGCACCAGCTCACGGAAGAAGGAACTTTCTTGATCAAAAGACAGTCAAAACCTGTGTCAATGCAGGGCTTAACTGGGGAGATATCAAACTGCAAAGAAGCAGTGACTGACCCCTGGCAAATCCTGAAATTTCCAGGAAAAACAATCAAAACCAAAGGGATACTAGGAGCAGCAAATGACAGAATGTACGTTTATTCTTTGTGCCACCAAATTGCATTAGAAGCCATTTGCCAGCTATCGATCATCTCAATCACGCATTGCCCAAAGAAAAAGAAGAGGGAACAAGACTGCACAAAAGATCTCAGGTACATTATCCCAGGGATTTGCACTCCAGGAACACAGCAAGGACCCCAAAGCCAGCACAGGAACGCGCACGGGTCCAGGTTGGAGATGCAGTCACAGCAGCCCTCCCACTCTCTAGAGATGCTACTGACAAGGCATGTGACAATCCTCAGTCACAACAGACTTTTTCCCAGCATGGGGTCACAAGTCACAAGCCACATAATGCAACAGGAAGGGATGACAAAAAAACTTTTTGTTTAGACAGCAGACAGTTACTTTAAAAAAACAACCAAAAAACCCCATGCAGCTCCCAATCCCCTCTCATTACCCTGACACCAGCAGTATACAGTCTGTCTTCTCTAGCACCTATGAGAAAAAACAGAGATTATAAATGCTCCTGAGGAAATATCTTTAAGACAACCTTGTGGGAAAAGAAACCTCATTTTAAACTATTACTACACTTTGTGCAGACCAGACTGAAGAGCTGAGCAGCAAACAGGGAAGGAATCAGAGATCCTGCTCTTCATTAAAAGCAGGAACGTTCACCCTGGTGATACCTCTCCTAGAGGCAGCATGGGGAATCCAGCTGAAGGGGTACCAAGTAGCAGGAGGGTCAGTCTGAGTGAAAACACACTGGTGGTGCTAAAGCAGATACCATAATGAGTTGCGTTAAATAAATTTGTGTCTTTTAATCCTAGAAACACTGCTTTACAGGCAAGTCCCAATACATGACAAGTCTATATGCACTCACCGAAACCCAGGATTGGCAAAGCGCACCTGATATGCCCATGGGCACATCCAGTTTTGCACAAAGCGCACTGCTTTTCCTGCGTTTTGATCATTTACACAAACTCTTGGTTGATCTTCAAATACCTACATCATTAACTAACAAACAGGACTGCAATTATATCCAGCTTTTCAAGTGACAGCCACAAAGAATGTAATTAGATGTTCCTTCCATGTACTTACAATGTTTCAGTTTTCTAAAGTCTTTATATACAATTATAAATATCTTTTGGACAAAGTCCATTTTCTTCCCACAGAATGAATAACACTAACGGTTAGGCTTTAAAATGCAATGTTTTACTGTTGCACACTAATATTCATATTAATATAATCCATTACATATAGTGGCTGTATTACTTATATTTATTTCCATTTTCTGAATGCTGATCAGGTATTACAACTCAGGATATCAGGTGTTCTTGTGTATTGTGAGGACTGTCCTACTTTAGTTATTATGAAGACTGTTAGAAAATACCATCTTTTCCTGCACCACCTTTAGAAGGGGAAGGAAGGGGGGTGGTAATGATCAAAACCTTTCTGTGTGGATTATTTCTTTGCCCCAGCTCTGCCCTCTTCCTATTACTCATAAGAAAACCTGCGTTTCCTGCCTGTGTGCAAAGGCAGCATAGCATGGCTGATGTGGCATGAAGACAGCAGAGCAGTGGAAGCAGCAGGAAAACAGAAAATGACAAAGAAAAAAAATACACCAGGCCGGAAGGTACCTCTCAGGTCATCCAGCCCAGCCTCCTGCTCCCGCAATCTCCACCATCACTCAACCATGGCTCGTCAAAGGCAGCTCTCAAAGACTCCGCTCAAGAATGACTCTTAACTAAAACTGCCCGTCCCATTTTCCAGCCTGCACAGCGACTGCGCATGTAAGCGACCCTTTCAGCAGAGAAATTTTTGAAGCTGCTGTGAACCATTTCCCCAAAGGCAACGTCTCCGGTGTGCAATGCAGTGCACCCCAAGTTAAGCCTCATGCCTGGCAGGAGGCACTACACCAGCCCCTGCTCCCTGACCACTGCCCACATTCCCAGGGCTCTCAAGAACGTTGAGGGACCCCCCTCGCTGTCCACAGAGCTGTCACAGACCCCACATCCTAGGGAAACGTGGCTCAGGCAGAGGCTTGGGCTGAGTTCAAATAAATTCTGGAAAGTTTGCAGGTGACCAGGAAACCACAGCGTAATGAATGCTTTGTTTTGAAGCTTAGCTGAGAGGACACACCATGGAGAAGCACCTTCTCAAGCAGGCTCCCCCATTTCTGACTGTTTTATGGGGATAGTTTTATAATTTGAAGTAGTTCTTCTAAATACATATTTATGACAAATCTGAAATAACCACTAAAAATGTCAACATTTGCCTCATGTCAGAAACTGAAAGCACACCTTTTTCATAACTGATTATTAACTTCTTACCAAGTTGTCTTTTAAAATAGCTATGGCAACATCTTGAGTTACTTATTTATGGCAGGCTCCTGTCAACCAAGTGGTACCTGCAATAACCTCAGCTTTTCTTTTCTTTNAAAAAACTCCCTGATGAAAGCAAGCACTAAAAGCTACCATGACCTTCCAACTAAAGGCTTTTTAAAATCTTTGGTTACATATTGTTTACTCAAATATCAACTACTTGTAAACAAGCCACTTCAGACTAATAAGGAATGTTACTTTTTGATGTTAGCTAGTGACCCAATGCATACCCTCAGGTAATGTTTATTTTACAGCACTGAGATGCAGAAAGATAGATTTTTCAAGTGGGCAGTGTGCCCACATTGAATCATTAGGACTTTAAAAAGACTTTGCAAGCCCCCTTTTACTCACTAATGCACTAAAAAATAAGCAAAGCTGGTACAAAGAAAACATAAGTTATGTTCAATATTTAATTTTTCTCCTTTCATGCAATATTTAAAATTTTTCCATAAAGACAACCATCAACAATCATGTGTAATGACAGCTAATCTGAGTTATCTGAAAACACATAACTATTTTGTCCAGAAAAACTACAGTATTAGTTACCAAGGTTACCTAAGACAGAAAGCAAGGCCTAACACATGGAGAGAATATGACAAGTTTGCAGCCAAGACAAAAAATACCTACAGTGACAGAAACAATCTGAAACCAGTTGCACTTTCATAGGCGAATTAATTCCTTAATAAGCTCAGACTGTATCATGTTAAAAACAAATCCATCTTAAATTTCAACAACTGAAAGCTCAGCTTGTGCACACTATAAAAAACACATTAACTTCTTTAACATACCAGACAAAACAACTAGCTTGTCTGCATCTTGGGGTAGCAGAACCTACACTTTCCCTTGAATTTACTACTAAATTGTCGCACAAATGATACAAGTTTATCAGATGCAGCTTCCTGGGTCTCTTGAGCTCCAGTCACAATAAAAGAGCAGTTTATGTTCTCTCATTTGTTAACGAACTGCCAAAAACCAGAACATAAGGTTATATTGAGAAATCTCAAGTCAACACTATGTGATTCGACTGATATTTCCTTTTAATCAAGTACACAATTTGACAGCTACCATGGGGATATGAACATACAACTATCATTTTGCAGTTGTCCAAAGGGTGCAAAGCCCATCGAGATCAAACTATTGACTCACTCTTGACCTAGCACGCAGAGGGGATTCATTAGGTGGCTGGGCTGAAGAAACACTTTCAGCAAGAGTACTGTGAGAGACTTACATAGAGAAGATTGCCTTTTTTAAGTTTGTTCAGACAGGAATGACGTTTAGCTCATTTTCAGAGAAAACAACAGCTACAAATTTGTTTTCACATTTTTTTGTGAGGATTTACCATTACATGCTTGATGCAGGCAGTATTGCAGGAAAATTCAGCCCTCCCGCAATGACCTAAGAAGGTGGAAGTCTTGCTTTAAAAAAAGCTAGTTTACCTTAATGTATCAAAAATATTTAATTACATGGAAAATTGCATGGAAATGCAAGAATCCTGTTGAAAATTAATTTGCCCTCTCATAGCATTTGGAAACAAACTGATTTTAAGCACAAGTCCTCTGTCCATATTCCACAGCAAAGTTTTGGGTTTTTTACCACAATCTCTCAGGTTATATCCTCATCCCTCTTGCAACTTCCCATCAACTCTGTAGCACAGAAGGCCAATTTTTTATTTTATTTTTTTAATAAAAGAAATTTTCAGCAATGTAAGTGTAAAGATTACTTTAATAATTTATTTGGTATTCCCTTCCACCAATGCAGCAAAATTCAAATATTCAAAATTATACGTGTGCATTTTTTCAATCTCTCAGTCTCAATTGTTACTTTGTACCAGGACAATTACGACATATATTTCTAAAATTTTACTTAAAAAAAAAGCCCTAGAAAATTAAGTCAAGATCCCAAAAAAAGAAAGCATTCCCTAGTTAGATTTTATGAAACTATAGTGTCCATAAACTCTGGGTCCTCGAAAGCAAGTTTATTATACGTGACCACGTCTCTCAACTTGCCCTGGGGGACTTCTCCAGAGGTATTTGCTCCAGAATGCAAATCAGCCTGGAGTCAGACTAACACCATGCATAAGCTCAGAGTGAGGGAGCAGGAGGAGAAGGCTACTTACAGTCCTGCTGAAACTTAATGGGACATTTAGATAGACACATATGTAGTACTGGCATTCAAAAGGCTTATTGTAAACCAGAAAAGTCCAACCATAGCAAAGGGTCATATGCCAGGCACATACAGATTTATTCAAGCCAACAAGCTAACTTGCACCAGCCTATGGAATGAATTAGCAAACATTCAACTGGAAGTATCAAAGATGATTTAAAATATAAAAGGAAGCCATGGCTAACAAGCAGACTTCTGTTCCTGGACATCTGTACTCTGTGCACTACTGTACAACTAGCAATGCTTCTGAGCATCGCTCTTGCTAGAAAGGTACCCCGCAATGAAGCTGGCATCAGGCTTTGTTCATGAAAGGAGAAGTCAGAGGTCCCTAGTAGTAAGAAAGCTAAATTTATGAGAAAGAGCTAACAATAATCATCTCAACCTTGTTATAGCCCACTAAGAATCAATATAGTTTAACTTAGATTTCTCTTTGTGCTGTTTTAACACAGCCAACTCTGTGGTTTTGTTGTATTATATCACCATAGGTGAGAAGCTCATTTCCTTTCAAAAGTAAACAGATGAAATGCTTTCAATATTGTTCACTCCCTGTTTAGTATAGCTTATCTGGAAAAAGAAGCAATTGCCTTATGAGAAGTCTATCAGAAACAGCAACGCATGGTAACAAGATGTATCTTCTCACCAAAACAGGAAATTCTGCAAATTTCCATTTGGAAACAAGTATCTTTTTTCCTATAGTTTGTGGCAAATAGCCATAGCATGACTAATATGGCATACTAATGCAGCCAATTGTGGAACACGAATCCATAGAAGAAAGTAAACCAAATCCACTCCAGTAATAAGTATACCATGTAATGAAGGACCTTTTCATCTTCATGCATGCTTTCTTGTGTGTAAGGGGTAAAGGGTGTTTGCTGAGGGGTGGGAAATCAAGGCATTCTAGAATGGAAAGTGAATCTGTTCCTTCTCTGTGACTGAGCAAGAATTCCAGCTCTCTCCATTTATATCTAATTACTTCATTTTGCTGTACACACAATCTAATATGCTATTCTACACCACATATTCAAGCTAAAGATTGGATTTCTGATAATGTTTGACTGTGTTTTTACAAGGATTGTCATCACCTTCATGCATGCACTCAAATCAACTAAGTAACATTTATTTCATCTTGAATTGGCTTGGGTTTTTTCTGGTTTCAAGTCCCAAGTTTTAGATCCTGAAAATGTTTAATTCCTCAGGAATAGTAATTAGCCATTGGTACTTTTTCCTCATGTAAAAGAAAAATGTATAAAGAAAGGACTTTTTCAATAATTAAACTCTCTTCCTGAGCAATAGAAGAAATAAGTGATTCCCAAATATATTTAATTGAACCTACTGCTGTTTCAAATTCAATTTTTCTTTAATTGGTAACTGTAGTACATGTGAATTATTAACTAGCAATCCCCGAGAACAGGATATAAAATAAAAAGAGAAAAGGCTTCCAATGTAGCTGGAAGATAAGCTCACATTTTTCAAGACACTCTGTAGAATTCTCCCCCTGTGATGACTTTTTTTACTATCATCTACCTGAAGTTCTGCTGGAAGGTTTCCTCTAAGGAGCCTACAGAAATCAGATTGAAGATGACAGTATTATGGGACTTGCCTTCCCTGAAATGTTAAGGATTTTTAGAAGGGCTACAGGCACAAGCATTTGTACTGTAACTTCTAAAGAAGCTAAAGAGTAAGCAAGAACTTTTTAAAGGTACCCCTGTTCACATATGTAACTGTGCAGTCAAGAACTGTTTCCCCATTAACCCACTAGACAGACAAGAACCAGCTGGAGATACTCCCAAGAATCTCCACAGCAATGAATACAACCACTTAATGCCAACAGCACAAAGCAGGTAGGACATCTGCCTAAGCATATCCTCCCACAGCAAGTGACAGCTATTTTCCCATGGTTTTGCACATTACATTCTTAAGATGCCTACAGTTCTTTCAGCTTTCTTGTGTTTAAACAAGGTTATTACCCCTAGTCACCAGCTTATTCCAAATCTTACGCCACACACCATTTACCAAAAAAAGCTGATGAAAAGACATCCTACTTTGGCAGCCGCCAGCCTTTGTTCAGAAATACACCAGCTTTCCTTGCAGAGCTGAGCTCTAAAATGTCAAATGACCAAGGTACATCTGGTACTATTCTTTTTTTTTTTTTACTTCTATATTTTAAACTAAAGAGCACTGGATAAGAGGAGCTGCCATCTCAGCTCTGCTGGGTGAGGAACACCTCAGCTGAGATCGCACAAGTTAATGAAGCACATGCAAAAATGGATGTTAGTTGCAAAAGGATCGCTCCATAGGTCCAATGATATCCTAACCCCCAACACTCAGAATTTTCCTCCTGACTGTCAGAAAGGTGTGAATTTCTCCTACTTTTTGGTAGGAAAGAGTCCCACAGGCAAAGAAATGCGCATGGAAAACTCAAAGTAAGAAAATCTAAGACCTGGGCATATGCATCTACTTCGTGCTCATCTCCTCACCAGCCACGCATCCTCGGAGCATCAATCCACCTTCCTGAGCAGCAGCGCCATCGGTACCTGCTGCTGCCACTATGGTTCCTCAGCAACTCACTTGGTTAACGCTGTATACCACACCAGAAGGTACACCATTTGGTAACTAGATGACGTGAGTACAAAGATGCCTTTTTGTAGCTACTCATAAAACACAAGAAAACACTAGTAAGACAAGTAGCAGAGGCAAAGCAGGCAGGGATGGCTCTATAGAGGAAGAGATCTGCACAATAGTGCCAAAATCAAGCAAGCTAAATGGTTAAAACCCCTGTGGTATGGGGGACAATGGTTGAAATAGAAGCATGGGGAGGCTTGGCAAACTGACTATATCACACTTCCTCAAGCCCACCAGGGTTACCCGTTGCATGCTTACAATGGTGGAAGGAAGCACTGGATGGTTGGAAACCCAAGCCATACCTCATGCCACTGCCCAGAATACCATCCTAGGCCTTGAAAGGCAAGTCTTGTGGTGACATGGCACTCCAGAAATAACTGACTCAGACAATGGGACTAATTCAAAAACAATCTTGTAAGTAACTGGGCTAAAGAACATGGCATTGAGCGAGTGTATCATATCCCCTATCATGCATCAGCTTCTGGGAAAACTGAGTGATACAATGAACTATTAAAAAACACCAAGAAAGCAATGGGGAGGTGGAAGCTTTAAAAATTGGGACAAGCATTTAGCACAAGCTACCTGGTTAGTTAACACCAGGGAAACCAACAATCGAGCTGGCCCTGCTGAGTCAGACCTTTTACATACTGTAGAAGGGTATAAAGTCCCTGTGGNAAACTCTTTGAGAGGGACACGCTACCCATGGGCACAAACCACAATGAATTACATATCACCTCTTCTGCCCTGAGAGCCTGCTATAATAGATAAAATCCTGCAATTATGAACTAAAGAGACTTAATGAACTTTTGTGTAT
>VXBH01009599.1:0-12798 GCA_013400035.1 Rynchops niger
ATATATATATACACACACAGTTAACTGATAGGCCTTCTTCCCCCATTTGGTAAGTTATCTGTGGGCACGTTCTCCAAAGGGAGGAGCTGCACTTAACATAACACGTATGTCTTATAAAGCATGTGAAGACCCACTGTGTAAGTCTGTGGGCCAGTCGGGGTGGGGGGGGGGGAGAAATTTGTTCACTTTAGGGGACTTATTGTTAAGGCTGTCTGCCATCACAATGACCTACAGTTTGCAAGAAGGAAATTCTTCCATCTATGATGTACCAACTAGCAAGAAATCTAGCAAGTATAGAAGAAAGCAAGAAGCAGAAGCGTACTGTGCTGTAATACTGTATTTACTGTATTAAGTGTATAAAGTATGGGATGCTTATGCAAAGAGGTATACGTTCCTGTGACTGAGACAGAACTGAGTAATTCTGCATTGCTATAAACATCAGCTAGTGTTTCAAAAATCAATCCAAGAGCATAGACTAAACACTCAATACAGTTTTATCAGTCCATATTTGAAACTGAATTAGTCATTCAGTAAACTACTACATTCAGCTAAAGTCCATTGGTTTTTCCAGTCATAAGACAAATCCCATTACACTGTTTCAGAGACAGGATGTGGCAATGTTTTATAATAATTTGCAGTATCTTTGGTATCAGAGCTGCTCATTAGGATTTGTATCTGGATTTGATTTCTTTTCCAGGTAGAAGTTTCCTCTAGACACTTAGCATTGCTTTAAGAAAAAGTCTTCCATTCACTAAACAATCCAACTACACTCACAGATTCTGATTTACTGTGCACTCATCTGTATGTTATGATTTTCTTGGTTCCCTATGAAGCTGACGGAAGTATCAACTACAGGTATGTTCCCAACTAAGATTTTTTTAAACTCCTGTGGAATCACGGAAACAAGAGTTATGGGGGTAGAAAGGGGGGGGGGGGGNGGGGAGGGGAGGATAAAAAAAAAATTCTGGGACAAGAGTAACACTTTTCAGAATGCAAAACCTGTATTCCACTTTGTCCCAGCCATTTCAAACTTTCTAAAGACCAAGATGTTCTATTTTCATCTTCAGACACATCAGGCACTCCAAAATTCACCATGAAGAAAACTGGCCAGAGTTGCCTGGCTCATTTTGCTGCTGTCCAAGCTCACTGTGTGGTGACAGTGAGACTGTCCCAGTCTAGATATTTTCAGCGCTGTCTTTTTGTTCTTCCTGTTTGCCAAGCTGGCCTTTTTCCAAAATCCAGGAAGACACGTACAAAGATGTCTCAAATTGTCCTCTATGAAAACATTATTACACACAGATTTAAACAGTAGCAATATCATTTTGTTTAGAATAGAAAGCAGGAGACTGCTGCATTGCAGTTACGTCTTCAATATTTCTTACGTATTACTTTCATCCTTATTATTTCACAGAAAAGGCGCAGATACCCAGAATTGCTTATCTGATCACAAACAGCAGCTCAAGGGAAACAAACACACACAAGGATTTAACACTTGAAAACACATCATCTTAGCATTTTGTTTCCTTCTGAAACAGGCAAGTATTGCCAAACACTACCAATTTTATTCATAGTTACCTACTATTTCTCCCCTGCAGAAAATAGTGCTTAGTACCTTTGCCTTGTTCTAGGCAGAGCTAAAAACCCTAACATTACTGGTAGCATCTGGAGAATTATAGTACAGCAAAAATACAAGATCATTCTTTCCTGTGAATGCAAAATCTCACTGATATTAGTGAAAAGAAGTTTCAGTTTAGTTAGATATGAGAACATGGGTTGACTACATTTCAAAGCTGGTTTCTTTAAAGTTATCTTACATGCAGATTTGTTTGTTTCAGAATGTAATATTCTTGGATTTTGGCTGTAGTGACTTTCAGATACCAGGAATAAAATTAATGGTGGGGTCATCCTGAAAAAAAAAAAACAAAAAAACAAAAAAAAACAAACAAAAAACAAAAAACCTCACTATAAAGTACCGTCCAAGAGGTAATACATATATATATGTGTGTGTATGTTATCTATTACTGAAAAAATATAGGATCAAACAGCTGAAACGAGAAGATGAACAGTTTAAAAATATTTACTATTGCTGGAGTCTTTTTTTTTTTCCTCCAAGAAAACCAAAAGACCCTTTGTAAATTCTTATTTTCAAATGCCCTTGCTCGCCCTCCCCCATCCACACAGACATATTGTTTATAGCTTCACTCACTCTCTGGGAGCCATGAAAACAGGATCACGAGAAAGAAACATTTGCAAGTTGCTGGTGACCTCTACAACTCCCACCACGATTGTGCTTTTTCCCTAGGGATCCCATGACATACCGAGAGCAGAATGTCTGTCCCAGAACATTTTCTTCCAGTTAAAGACAGATTATTTTTCCTCTTTGTTAAAGAAAGGAAAGCCTGGAATTAAACCTTCCCTTTTTAGTCCGAAATCATTCAGCAATTCCATTTCTAGCTTCACCTCAAAGGAAAGGATTTTGTTGTTTTTAGAATACTAGCAGTCATAAAGCACAACAAAGAATTAGAAAAGCAACACATCTTCTCTTTACATTTCACATATCTGCTTACTCATTACTTCAACAATTAGCTGCACAGCAGGGTGAGAATCACTCTCCCACCTGGCTCTGTTCTGGTTGGAGCTGTTCCTCCACAGCTAGGTGTGCGCTCTGCAGCTCAGCGAGTGGCACTCAAATTCTTTCATACTCTTTAAACCAAAAGCTTTGAAGTTCAGCAACAAATCAGAGCAACAAGCCATTTCATACAATTAGAAATATGGTTCTCCTCTGGTTACATATTTTTCTTTAATACTCTATTTTATACGGGTGACCAACATTTTTTTATGTGAACATCAGAAAGAACATGAAGTAACAGCCGACCACAAACCATCTTCTGCTCCTTGCTACCAATACTAAGGGCTTCAATATCAGGTTTTGCATGCAGAAATGTTCTGCTTTTGGAAATTAGTGCAAGACAGTGTAAACAAAAGATTACTCTAGAATGTCTTTCATGAAACTAAGTTAGATAGGTAACAAATACTGAATATATATAAAACCATAAAACTCCACCTTAAATAATGCTGCTTACTTTTCCTTCCATGTTTCTTCCCATCCTCCCACCTTCCTGGGATATTTGGAACCCAGACAGCAAACAGGATCTTTAAAAACAGGAAGTGCTGGCACACAGACAAGGACAAGGAGCAGAGTGAACCCAGGTGTTCTGTGCTCTGTTCTAGTCTGAATCCTCACCCAACACGAGCAGCCGCATAATGGAGCTGCGACTCCGATACCGGGCCTTCCTAGTGCTAATCTCGCCCAGCCACATCACCTTGGCTTTTATAGAAGTAACTCTCCCTGCTGCAGCAAGATGAACCTCCAGTTGTATTGAAAAAGAGGGAAGATTTCCTCTTCCACTACCCATACCTAGAAGGGCAGGGAAAGAACTGCAACAAAACACCAGAGGTACTGCAGTCCTCACACTGCTACACTTGCCTCTACGACAAGCACCAGTATCAAGAGAGTTCCACCTACAATGTTCACCCGACCAGCTGCTCTGGGTGGAAGGCACAGAGAGAAATGCGCATCCATAAGACAGTTTGACTGAGATTAGGCTCCCTGGTTACAAATTTACACCCTTCTTTAATCAAAAGATCCACCCTGTAAGGCTTTCCTTTCCTAAGGAGCAGCTGAAAAAGACATCGAACTCAGAGCGACTTACAGCATATTGCATGCTTCCCATGTAACATTTCTTAGGATGGAGTCTGACAGCAACTTTAAATTGAGGAAAAAGGGTTTCTTCCGTACTAAATCACTCCAATCCCTGAAAGTGAGTAATATGTAAAAAAACCTAAACATTTTGAAGTGGCAGTGGATAGCAATATTTTTGCAACTTTGCACATTTTTTAATATTAAGCAAACAGTGAAGTGAAGACAGAAGTTTCTGTTCCATAATCCAAATATAAATTAGTTTTCCATTTATTCTATCTTAACTGACTTCTATAAACATTGTTTGTCTACAGAAGTTTAGTGGGTTTAGTCGGCATGGACTTACTGAATTCTGTTAGCAAAAATCATTATGTTTTATTTACTGGCGAACAGAGGGATGCAACTTCACTTTTGATAGGGCATTTTTAAGGAACCACATGCCTCAGCAAAAGCCATGGAAGTAGTTTTGTTTTCTTTGTTTAAGCTCCTCAACTGAAAAAACAACACAAGACATTCTCCATTGAGGTATTTCTTAACTCCCATTTTAAAACCATTTGTTGAGAGAAGGAAGTTTGGGGCAGAGTTAACACAAAGGCACAGCCACCTTAATGAAAAATTTCAGTTCTGCAGCTAAATGGCCTTGTCCTATAAACAGCTGAAATTCATACAGTTCTTAACAAAATGTCCTATACAAAGACACATGGAACAAGACAGCAGGCAAACAAATCCAGTGCTTCGCAAACTCTGCCCCGTGAAAGTAGTTGCCTCCTTCTACACAAGCTATAATAGCTGCAGAAAAGAATACTATGGCTCTTCAAGAGTCAGTTAGAAGTAATGAAGTACTGCTCCCTAGTAGACTTGTTTGTGATGCAGAGTAAATGGTGACTAACTAAATATTTATTCAGCAGTAGATGATAACCCTGCTGAAAGGTAAGCACCATCAGTTTTGCATAAAACATTATCACCAGACCTTTATTTACTACACCAGCAGCCGGCGACTGTCCTGCTTAGCCCACACACCAGGTGTGCGCATGGCACGGTGGGATACCATTCAGCTGCAGAGCATTTAGCACAACTACCTGCTCCCATCAGGCTTCATCTCCCAAAAGGACACAGATCACCTCGGTGTGTTGCACCTAAGGCATCAGAAAACTGAGCCTTCTATGTGAAGCAATACTGAATCATTGATTTTGTAAGCATATTTGACTGCTTTATATAAATTACAAAGAAACCAAAGTTTCTCTGAAACGTTAAGGACTGTAAGTTTATTCTTGTTCTAGCTGTTGACTCTGGTCGAATAGGACTTTTCTCTGGATTTACAGGTTGAATGCCAAAGCAACAGTCATGACTCTTGAGACACTAACACATTTGCATTTGTGTTTAAGAAGCACAAACAAACGTGATTCATTGTGACTATGTATGTCATCAGGTCCTGCATGCTTCAGCCTGAAGTATGAAAACAGCTATGGTAAACTGCGACAAATATTTCTTCAGCATGTTTAATCAAATGTTTATCACTTCTGTACGTATCTGTTAGAAGCATCTGCTTTGCAAACCCTATGTTGTGCATCCAAACACGAACACATGACTTCAGGTGTGGGGCTACTGAGACACTAAGCTTGTTGTCAGTGCATCCCTTTTTCCCCCGTACTTCAAGCTGTTACCCAAATTGTTTCTCTAACAAGGTCAGGGTACCAATAATTGGCATTTGCTACATCTGAAAGAAATGTCTAGTATTTGCCTAAATAGATAATGTTTGCAATTAACATCAACTTTCCAAAGAAGAAAGTGACATAAGCTCATAGGTATTTAAACAGTGCATACCAGCAACATCTCCATAAGATTTTAAAGATTTCTCAACTTCCCAGCTTGGAAAGTCAGTTTCATACCCAGATGAAACACTTTGAGAGTAAGGCACATACTGCCTACTACTACAATCAGAGCTCTGTAAGAGGGATACAGTAAAAAGAATGAACTTTATTTAAGAAAGTCAAAAAGATACTGGCAGTAGCCAGTCACTGCTATTAAGAGAACTTACACATCTGCACAAACAAGGAAGTATTTTTAATACATGGTTCTCTGGAAACATTTCGTTATGTTTTTGTAGGTGTGTATATTCAAAAAGACTGAAAGCAGTTTTCAGCCTGGTGACGTTTAACCCTGGGATAGAACAGAAGGCCACAAAAAGCTTAAGTGTTTTGCATTTAATTTCAAGCCATAAAAAACACCAATTAGGGAAGGGTGACTATATTGCAAATCATCTTTTTTTGTTGTCTAAATAAATAATCTGCTCACATACTAGGACAGCAGGAGATTAGAAGCTATAATAATGGTTATACTTCTTATATTACCTTGCAGTTGCTCCTGATACTATCCTATCTGCTGATGGACAACGAACAGCTTGGAAAAGAGATGATGAAGAAGAGTTAAAGAGCTGGATTGCAAAGTAATTTGACAACACGTTTAAAAAAGAGTTGCCACAGCCAGGAATAAGTTTTGCTAGCCTTTTATTCGTGTATCAACTCTGCCATTTTGCTGCTCCTTGGCTTCTGTTTTCATCCTTTATCTCTTGGTGGTAATTATGCCATCTTCCCCTACATGTCAAAACATTCCAGGCTGGAGGTATCTAAGATCAAGGGAGTGCTGCTGAGCACTGATAACGACATCAGTGCTTTATCCTCCATTTCAGAGCAAGTTGAAGAGGAAGATAGGTTATTAGAATTTTACTAACCACAACCTTGGTAAACAGTTAAACAGGAAAAAAACCATTCTAAATTAAAATGTAAAAATCAACTTTAAGTGCTTTCTTTTAGATAGAGGCTGCTTAACAAAAAATTAATGCAACTGGTTAAGTTTATCATCATCTACGATGACAGCATTTCAATTTCACATAGTACTATTTTACGCCAAAACAGAAACATAATTTATTATAAATCAATCTTTGTAACAAATTTGCACTCACAGGCACCCTATTTGGACACATCCTCAGTTATACACCACAATCAAGGTTATTCAAGGTGTCCGGATGTTGCTTAAAATTAGCTCTTCCACTCAGACACTAGAGGTTTTCTAGGGACAAGTGCTGTTCTATAGTACTTAACATCAAAATTGAAGGAGATTCCAGAGGTGACAGCATGAAATTGCAAGAAGATAAAATACAATATATTAATTGCAATCCTCCCACCAGCAGAGACCACCCTGATAAACTGGTAAGTGGAACTGGTTGTTCAACATCCACATAAACACTTCAGAAAGCATCAGGCGAAAAAATTTCAGTTTTATTCTACTTTTACAATCCAGCCACAACATTTGCTGGGAACATAAATACAAAAATGAAGAATAAGTGTTATGTTTTATAATCTAAGCAGCTTAATGACCAAAACAAGCATATATTAGAGTATTATTTGGAATGGAAGTTTTTACTTTCCTTTTCCCAAAGGGAGCCATCTCTATCTAGAAGCTTCTTATGTTAGCATGATTAGCTTTAATGTTTTAAACTATGCCTGTAGACAAGAGTCAAGTTAGTGTTTTCCAGCCTTAATGAAAAGTAACTTAATGGCACAAGCACCGTAGCTGGATAATAACATACCCCATCACACAAAGCACATTTGTTGAGTTCGAGAAAGCAACAATTAATCTCCATTCTGCTTGCTTGGTAAACCAGTCTTTACTCTCTGGTCATTCTTACTTTTTTTGTGCCTGTATTTTCAAGTGTTTAGTTTGCCTACATCTTTCCAGAGATCAGTCTCCTTACTTTTCTACTAAGTCAGGTGTCAAAGTTACAGGATATAGAAAATTTTGTTCTACTAGATTCAGAACACAGAACAGGTAGGTATTTCTACTTATGAAATGCTGGATCTTGAATATTTTATTTTCACTAACATTCAAGGTTTCTTGCATTTTAAGGATGTTCAAGAATTTGTTTCTTTGTTGACTGATAATAGCTAAAAGAAGCAATAAGGCTGCAACAAGGAGTAATTTTGTGCTCACAGATTTAGTGTCCTCTGCAAGAAACTATCAGCTGTTTAGCTGTGGGTCAAGACACTTTCCCAAGACAACAAATGCAATCTCAGCAGAAAATCCATGCTTCTGGAAGGATCATGACCCAAGTTAACAGCAAGAGTTAAAAGTCAGGAACAGACTTGGAGCACACTGTGCAAGAGTCATTCATCACCATTAACTGCCACATTAAGTATGGCAAAAGACTAGCTAATTAGTATGGAAATAACAAAACCAGTTAAGTCTCAATGACAGATAAGTTTTTCGACAAGTAGTACAATCTAGAAGGCAACCTTCCAGTTTTCTTTTTTTCTGTTGTGACTTTGAAAGAAAACACCCAAGGGATGTTTCTCTACATTTCTTTGCGTTAGAAGAGGGTCATAATGTACAGCCAATAATGTGACTCAGCCGTCTCAAAATTTCAGGGAACTTTAGAGTAAGTCTTAGTCAATTCAGTAAGTTTCCTGTATTCGACAAATACGCTCCACAGTTCACAATCCTCAAAAGCTAGATTTGCAAGCATTTCTTTAAACAGGAGCTGTAAGCAAAACTGCCGAAGTTTTCCTACAAAAAATACATAAATACAAGTTAATTTAAGGAAATGTGTTAGTGGGTAGACAAAAAACCCCACCACAATCCAAAACCCAATCTCTTTGAGGTGTAACTAACCTCCTAAAGGTAAAAAGCAACAGGGCATGAAACAACAGATCACCGAACCTTAAGTTCTGTTTGACCCAACTGTTCTAAAACTCGACTGCAGAAGTAGTCATTTACTTCTATCACTGCAAAGTTAGCAACACGCCAGAGAAGCAAAAGCTTCGCTTTACATCATTTTCTCCCCTTTAATTTCACAGAGGTAAGCTTTTTTCTTCGAATTTCATTTTTACGTTTCTGGAGTTCAGGTATTTGAGCACAGTTTTTTTTAAAAACAGACTACAAATATTCCCAGCAAGTGTACTTGGTCAGTTACGCCTGCTAAGTGCTTTTATTCCCCACCTTACTAGTTTTAAGAAAAGAACACTCTTAATGGAGAGCAAAAGTGACAATCTCCACCGTCCCTCACATTTCTTGTTTGAAATACACACGGTTCTTAGACTGCCTTTCACGAAGTCTGCATCACAATTATCTAGAAAAATACTTTCTTAGAATTGAAGCGTAAATGCATGCTATACAAAACAAAACAACATACTGCCTGCAAAACCATTAAGTACTGCTTAAACTGAGAAGACAGATCCAGAATTACATAGACTGCACTCAGTCTGCTGCATTTCCATTTGACCACAAGTTAACTTATTTTTTTTTTTAATAGTTTAATTGCCTCAGCCCCCTAGTCGGGCTTTTTTTTTTTTTTAACATTAATAATATAGCAGTGCTGCAGGAAAATAAACAACAAAAACTAGTTAATACCTCACAGCGTTACTTCTGGTTCATTTAACACTCCATTAACCATTCAGAAATAGATTTATAGAATAAATTCAGTGGGAAGGAACCTCTGGAGGTTATCTGGACCCAGCCTGTACTCAAAACACTTTACATATATTTGGTGTCCAAATAAATACTAAGAGAAACAAATCTACATTCGCTCTCTCCACTGCTCACATTTGGATTAGGATACTACAAAGAGAAACTTGTAGCAGAATTCTTTGCCATGACACATTCAGTTTAAAGGGCTAAAGAAAATTCCCATCCAGTTTTAGCGTAAATATTTTTGTGGCCTCTTCCAGTTGTAGCTACAGTTTCAGACAGGCATCAACACTTGGAGCAACTGGATGTCTGGCTTTTGAAAAGGATGAGACAAAACTCCTACAAGCATGGAATGCAACGCATAAAAAGCTGCAAAAAACCGCAACAAACCCTACCTTAGCTTACACTACAAGCCACGAGTCTGTTTCTTCAGTTAGCCAAAGTACAAACTCTTATTCTTTACCTAATGCTCCCCCTCAATCACACACACACAAAAAAGCACATATGGCACATTTTTCCTCAACTCGGAGATTTACTAGACTTCACACATTTTTCAGTAATTACAAAACAGTGAGTAGTAAGACAAAACCTTAGTTTTATAATGGTATGTTAAGACTAAACTGGAAAGACTGATTTTTGCAGTATTATTCCTGCTCCAGTTATAAACCATAAAAATGTTTCTTCACCAGTATCAGAGTTCAGAAAATCTTAGCTTCCCCTCACCCAAATACAACATTTTTCAAATGTCCTATTAACTACAACCTTTGTTAACCTTGATTAGTGCACTCAACTAGGCAAAGCAAACCTACATGATACCCACTAACAAGATGCTAGTATTTCTTGTATGATTTGGAATTAACGTGTCATCATCCCAATTTCCTTTTTCCCCAGAACAGGCAAGAAAAGCAATAGCAACAGTTTTCTATTTGGAAGTGGCTAATATTTGCAAGGTGTTCAGATATCTGAGTATTCCTGGTACCTAGGAGAATCTGCACCAGAAGCCTACATAATGAATTGACTATTTATGTACAAAATGAAGAATGCAGTTTTTGCAGGTTAAACGCCAGCCTTAAGCCTGTTGTCTAGCCGTTTATAGCTAACTTTAAATTCTGAGTTGAAACTATTATGATCATCAGGGTTTTTCGATACTGTATTACGCATGACCAAGCCATTACAAAGCGCACTACACATTTGAACCTGAGGAACAACTGTGATCTGAAGGTCCATTCTTTACGTGATAACAGCTTTTAAAGGTGTGATGTTCTTCCAATAACTGGAATCCTCGACGATATACTTGGTCTTGTGAGATGGCATGATGGTAAAGCATGACACCCTTGCTCGTTGTAGAAATTCCTATTCTAAAGCCTCCAGCAACTTTTAAGGGGGTTACCCAGGAAGCATCATCCCCCATTTGCTTCCATAAAGCAGGAATAGCCTGATCCTCAGAGAAAGAGTTAACCAAGTATTGAACTACTTTATGACTTCCAATAAAGCACAATTGCTTTGTAAACAGCTCAGCTACACCACCTTTCCCAAAGAATACTCCAGAAAAAAAAAGCACCACTCAGTTTCATTACTTATGCAAGTAAACTACAACAAGAAGCAAAACAAATTTACCATTAACACAGAAGGACAATTTGAAGCGGTGAACAACCGAAACACCTTGGCATGGACTTGTAGGCTGGCCTTAGTGTGCTTTGAAAAAAAAAAAAAGTGAAACACTGTCTCTATTTGCTAAGAATGGCATCAAGTTAACACCTATGAAATGCGGGGCATCTGCTCCAGTCAAACTCTAACTGCAGCTCTGAAGCTGTTGTCTTTACTACCCTAATGAAAAAGCAGAATATTTCATGGATCACATAAGGAATTGCGTGGTTTCATAAATTCCTCTTCAAACAGTATGAGTTTGGTTGGTGTGTGGTTTGTCTGCATGATGACATTGGCTAAAATATGCTTCCAAATAACTAACCACTCTGGAAAAGTTCACCAATGTTATTGTTTGAGAATAAAGTCATTTATCCTGAAACTTTAAGGTCACGTGGGGCTTTATTTCAGAACAGTTTATCTAGCCAGTTCCCCACAGCAGACAAACCATTAAATCCCGTCATCCCAAGTACTGGAATATTCCTAAGAACTAACAATGTTTACACACAACAAGAGGTAGACTTAGATTATTACACTGCATTATAGAATTGCAGCATGGAAGCAGCTGAAGCAACAAGTATGAGAACATATCTATAAATTAATTGTGAGGTAGGAGAATGATTCAGGTCATGATGGGAAAGTTTCTAACTTTATCCAACGTGATGAATTTGAAAGCCTGCTATAGCTCAAAGCAGGGACGTGAGGGTACAAGTAACTAACAGAACAGAGCCCAGATTTCTTCTATTAAGTACTAAAAAAATCCAGATTCAGAATCCAGTTTACTGCTCCTTGACAAGTTTGCTGCAGAACACTCCTAACTGCAGAATTAACTCAAGCAAAGCCCATACTGTCCACTTTTAAACACGTACTTTCCTTGTTTTGAATATGCACTGTAAACAGTTTATAAAAATGTTCAATCACATTTTTAAAGTCAACAAGGAAAGAGTTACAGAGAAAAAAAAAGTTTACCGACATACCAGTAACAATAGCAGAAGTAACAGGTCTGATACCTTAATAACTTGAGGAATACTGAAAACAGCAACAAACACCCCAAAGAAAAACAAACATGCAGTTTGTATTAGTTTGGTCAGAGTTTTGTTAACATTGAGTCTACTAGAAAATACATGAGTACCAGTAAGAAATAGCAGTTTCATATTTAGCATCAATAAAAATAGATCTCTGGATAGTATGAAGTAAGAACGGAGTTTCTACGGGAAGCGTAGATATGAGGCTGCCACCGTAACCGACTGCAGCTGGGAACAGGAGATGGCATGCCACCGATCCACACACACACACAGTCGGAGGAGGCTCTGCTCCCGGTGCCACCAACTAGCCCAACCGTGAGCCTACATATCCTCCATCACAAGAGCTGCTGAAACATACTTACAGAAAACAGCTGTATTTCGGGGCTGGGGGACGCACAGTCGAAAATAACAAATCGCTACGGTTATTCCTCTCCCGGGTCGCGTCCATGCGAGCGAAGACCCAGAGAGCAGGATTCGGCGGAGGAACGCCTCGGAGCTCTCCCGGGTGAGGGAAGCAGCCGCGCTCCGACCGCCCTCCAGCCACCCGAGGGTGGTGCTTCCCCCTACGGCTGCCAGGGACGAGCCAGACGCCCCGCAGCCCACGGCAAGCGGCGCTCCCCTCCGCCCCTGCCCGGCCAGAGGGCCGGGAAGCCCCTCGACACCCCAAAGAGCGCTGCCCAGCCCCGGCAGAGCCAGGACGACACCCCCCCACCCAGCCCTCCGCCTCACTCACCTCACAGGCGCGGCCTCCGAGCCGGGCCCGCAGCCGCCGCCCCGACGGGCCGGGCTGGGCCAGGCCGGGCAGCGCCCCGCCGCACTCGCAACCCCTTCAACCGCCTCCACCGCCTCACCCCCTCGCCGGGTGACCGTCCCCGGGACGCTGGCGGAAGCGGCACCCCCGCAGAGCCGCCTCCCTCACGGGCAATAACAGGAAGGGAGCGGGGGGCCCTGACCCCGGATGGGGAT
>VXBH01009599.1:13072-50723 GCA_013400035.1 Rynchops niger
GGATTCGGCGGGTTTTTGCCCTTTTCAGAGGTTGCTTAAGCTGCTCGGGTGGTGGGGGTGGCGGTGTCGGCCTCTCCTTGGTGCCGGCTTTATTTCTGCGTTGCCAATTCTATGGAATTCTTCTTCATTTCAAGGTAACAGATACCAGGGTTTTTATTTATTTATCTATTTATTTATTTAGTAATTTATTTATTTTCCTTAGACTCCATCCCCAAGACTGCAAGGCATGCAACTTTGCAGAAATGTCTGCTAGGATGTCAGGATTTATAGCGTGGTTTCTGATACCCCGTTGACCTAAGAGGTGATTAATGCCCTCCGTTTCTGGGTTACGGAATATGTATCCTCACCAGCAGAGTGTTAGTGGGCCCTGCGCTGTAAGGCGGAATTGTGTATGATGTGTGTTTGTTTTCGATCCCTGCAGCGTTATAAGATATTAAAAAATTATACTAATATGGTGCGCTGTCTTCAGTCCCCGCAGCGTTATAAAATGACCCTGCCTTTCAGGGTGCATTCGCCAGTCCTTTTCTGTGGCCAAGGGTAAAGTTTCTGGCAAAGTTAGGTTAAGTGGTATCAATGTTTTGAGTTACAAGTGGACTGGAGAAGAAATGCTTTCTGTCTTGAAAAAAAAAAAACCCAACCAAACCCACAACCTGTTCATTGTTTGTGTAGATTTCTATCACTGTTATTAGTTGCCTCAACTGCATTTAAAAACTAATTCTGGTAGGAACACATGGCACGTAGATACCTGGTTGTGATTTACACTTCTGGCCAAGGAAGGTCACATTGTGTATGTGCCTTCCCCACCAAACGGTTCTCAAATTTAAGGTCGTACAGTTTCTTTCACAGAATTTGTGTGTGTGAGGGTGGTGAGGCACTTGGACAGGTTGCCCAGAGAAGCTGTGGCTGCCCCATCCCTGGAGGGGTTCAAGGCCAGGTTGGACGGGGCTTGGAGCAACCTGGGCTGGTGGGAGGTGTCCCTGCCCAGGGCAGGGGGGTTGGAACTGGATGATCTTTAAGGTCCCTTCCAACCCACACCATTCTATGATCTGTGCCACCAGCAGTGCCTGAGTACTACCAGGCTGCGGTACTCAGGGCACGGAGGTTGTGTCTCCTTCTTCAGTGCTGCCCTCGGCATGTCCCAACCTGGAAACAGTGAAGAGGGCTGGGTGCCTGTCTCCTTTCCACCCACCTGAGGACAACTGGCACGGAGTGAAAGTACATCCTAGCTGGTAGGGCGTGTAGTAGGAGGCATGTCTGAGATCGGAGAGATGCTTTCTTGAGGCGAAATGTCTCCTCAGCTCACTCTGGAGAGCTGCAGGTCCTACCCTGCCTCGGGCTGTACTGTTATGGGTCCTTGGTGACAGAGGTTCCTCATTTCTTTGCCATTTTGTAGTGTAAAGATTTTGCAGCTTCTCATGTGAAGGGAAAGGAGGAGTCAAAGATGTCTTGTTACCTTCTCCTGGACAGGGTCTCTGTAGCAACCAGCAGTGGAGGTGAAAGCGACATGTAAATAAGCTGAATTTGAGTGATGATCCTTTTTTTTTCCTTTTAAATAGTATCTGTAAGAAAGAAATTAACATAATCTGAGCAATTTCAATGACGAAAGATGACCGTTAGAAGAAAATCAGTTGCATTTGCCAGGCCAAGAAGTTCTAATTTTAAAATTGCCCATGCAGCCTTAATTTTATCTTCAGACTACTGTTTACTTTAAGAAACAGTAAACAGCCTCCCAGTTAAAGATTTTCTAGAATATTACATTATGCCTTTTCCCCTGGGGATGCAGATCCTGTAAGCACTGTGTCCTCTCTTGTATATGACAAATCCCATCCATGACAGTTGCGTATGGAAGACTTGATGCAACAAACACTCATGCAAAATTAAGGAGATGGATCCCAATTGCCATTTACTGTAGATCTCTTTCTATTGCTCTGTGAAGTATTTAGCTATAATTTACTCCCGCTTTAAGGTAAAAGGCCCATTATGGTGGTGAAATAAAACTCTGAAATTGGATGGCATGCTTACCTGCTTGCATAGTTGATCTAAACTGCCTCGATAGGCCTGTGTCATAATGTATTTAACTACCATGAATATAAACTTGTTCTGTTAGTAGCCCCACTGAAATCAATTGGATTGTTTACGGAGTATTAGCCGAGAAAACTAAAGACAGCACAATCTTTGCCCGTAGTTCTGCTTAACCACGAATGTGCCGAACGTTGGGAAAGAAGTTAAGTAGCGCCACAGCATTTCCATTGCTGATGGATGACTTGCACCACGCTATTCCTGTGTCCTGTCTTCCTTCTTTGTCGTGGATTCCATTTTATCTTGGTTCAGTTAGTTTTCATGACAGAGGTTTTAATTTTGTTTTTATGGTCACATTATGTTAGCTTTAGCTCTCCTGGAGTTTCTCAGACCCTTGATGGTGGAGGGCTATTTAAAAACGTAACAACTTAAGGCAGCTCTTTTACTTTCTTAAAAGCTTGTCCCCACAGCAATGCATGCTCTTTTTTTTTTTTTAATTTCTTTTTTCCCTTACCCTTAGTTACTAGCAGTAACTAAATTGCCTTCAGTCTTGTGTTATTTGGAAATCTGTTTTTAGAGGTAAACATTTCAGAAATGCATGTGTCACCTGAGTGCTTTAGTCCCACTGATTTTTTTTTCTTCTTTTTTTTTTAAATTCTTTTTTATTTTACTAATAGAACATAGACCTCTCTGGAGCCAGACTTTCAAAGGTAATACAGTACCTAAAAATGCAGGCATCAACTAGGATTTTCCAGAGCTTTTTTTATCTCCTGCTAGTTTTAGCAGATTGAAAATCACGGAAGTTATCCCAGATAAATGCTGTCTACTCCCCCAGGTTCCTAAATGCCTTTGAAGTCAAATACTATTTTCAAAAGCCACTCAGGAAAAAAGTTCTGAGGTGGCATTTAATTTACCTTTCCCTAATTTTCCAAAGGGGTTATTTTAAAATGTAGATGTGGCTCACTGTTTGCTTAAATGAGCAAAGCCCATAACGTAAATGTGGTGGCTACCAACGCAGCACTAGCTGTAAGTGATCAGCAAAGGCCAAGATAGTGCTTCTCTTGATCCCAGCGTAGCCATGAACAGGATTTGTTATGATAGAAGCTAATATGACATTAACAAAAGTAGCTGTGCCTTGATTCATAATACCACTGTTCTGCATTATTCTAGGAATGTTCATCCGGGCTTTAGATGTGATTTATAAACTTTAATTAAATAAGCCTCTCAGAACCCCTCGTTGGAAATGTACTGTTACTTCTAAGAACTTGAATTAACCAAGAAATAATTGAATAAAGGTCAATATTGGATAAGCTCTCCATTTTGCAGAAGAAGATGATACAGTTTTAAATGTTGCATTGGCTGCAGTTAGTACAGGAAACATGAGAAATAACTCAAGGTCATTCAACAAGACCATGGAAGGGACAATCCCTTGGGAGCTGACTGTGTACAACAAGGTGTGCTCAGGTTGATTCCCACTCTTCTGCTTTTGTTGACTGACTTGAGGAAAGTTAACCATAGGATATCTTTCCTTAGGAAGGTCTTTGTGAGTATTTTAGGGATGTGTGTGTGTATGTATTTTGTATCTACCTATATAAAATAAATCTGCTTTAAAATATTTGTGTATTTTTAAGTCATCAGTGGCAGTAATACATTGTAATATTTGTTTAGATCTCAAAGTGTGACCTTGTCCTTAGGCTGCCAAAAGAGGATGTGGCTAGAGGTTGTATCCCTCCCGTTCCCACTAATGCAGCTGTATGTGCTGTGCATGTTTTATGTCACATCTTCTCGCCGTCGTGGAGCAGTGGGCCGTGTGTGCTGTTGATCAGGTACTATGGGTGGTCAGGAATCTCCTCCACCTGTCCAGGAGGGTGCCATGGGGTACTAAAAACTACATTTTGGACTTCAATCCACTTCTTATATGTGTATCTCTTAATCTGTCCCTGGTTGTCCAGGATGCTGCTCTTTCTGTGGGGTAGAGTATTATAAACTGACTTTATCCTGCTTGGTATTGTGAAAAGGCATAAAGTAGAGGCAGTGAAGTTACAGAAGTTGTCCCCTGGCTCATCGGTGTTCCTGTTAGCTCTGCTTATTTCAGCGTTTGTGTCTCTCTGGTCTAGATCTGAAGAAGACTCCTCATCCTTCAGAAGTAGCATGCCCACAGTCTTCCTGGCCAATGATTCTTCTACAGCAAGCAGGACTTCTTCCTCATCCTGAGAATCCTTCATCTCTTCCTATGTCAGTGGCTACAAGGCCAAGGGCCAGCTCACCATTGTCCCCACCAAAATCTCTCGGACTGGGGCCTTCTTTTCATCACACACAAGAAGAAGAGCTTGCAAAGGTGGTTGAGCAGGACCCTATGCTGGAGGAACTGTGTAAGCCCCTGTGCTGTAAGCTTTGCAATGTCACTCTGAATTCAGCACAACAAGCCCAGGCTCACTACCAGGTAAGGAGAGTGGCGGGAGGTGCAGCTTTCAGGGCTGCTGTGTCTGCAGCTTCTGCAGACGTACCTGTGCCAGCGCGTGCACTGCCAGTAGCGTTGCTGTGGTAGCACAGAGCTGAGTGTGGGCTAATGCACGAGGACTAACTTAGCTTCTCAAGGGGATTTTGAGTGCTGTGTTGAGGTGGACGCACACCAGCAGCAGTGTCTGAATTAACTCTTCTGAAGCTACCTCTGCACCATCTAATGAACCGAAGGCTGTGGCTAGAACTGCTCTGTAGACATATCTTCACCCTGCTTGAATTTGCTCGTTGTTCAGACATGCTGCAGGGCTTTCATTTAAGGTGTCACCAGTGGAGTATTTTGCGAAAACTTTGTCCACAGGGACAGAGAAGTAGTACTAAGATGGCATGGGTGGAAAGACAGACACTCATATTTTTCCTTTGATTTATGCGATCCGTTTTCCACCTCTACACTCATCCAATAAAACAGAACTTCTGATTCCACAGACATGATTTTGTAAGACCTAGACAGCTGTTTTCTGATGGATCCAGCAGTGCAGTTAGGGAAGGGAGCTGCTGCCACATGCTCATCACTGCCTCCTTCCCGAGATTATGCACATGACTGGTCTGCTGATGGGGCCATTTATGCAAACTTTTGCTCATCTGCTTTGGACAGCATCAGCTGAGCCAGCTCAGACCAAATGAATTTTGTTCAGGCTGGTCTGGTTGACTTGTCTGAAAAAGGTTAGGGACTATTTGCATATGCTTCTTTGCTGAGAGATTGAGTATTTCACAGTCATGTGTTATGCCATTTTACTAGTACCCTCTCTCACTAGTGCTGCATTTGTGTGACAGTTGGAGGTAGTAACTTTCTCCACCAGCAAATCCAAAAGGGTGGTTGTCCATATCCTCAGGACACCAGACCCAGATCTCAGATTTGCTGTTGGCCCTGAAAAAGTGGTATTGTGCCAGTGAAGAGGTAGGTTGAATTAGTGTTGCACTTCAACATCTGATTTCTGCAGTATTTCTGCCATGAGGGGACAGAAGGGCATTTATAGTGCATAACTTGCATTTATGCATATGCCTTACTGTATATCCACAATGCACATGCATGCTCTCATGTTGCTCTATCAGGTTTTCAAAGTACCAAAAAGAGCTATAATATATGTTGTCCAAGAGAAAATGAAATATGAAGCGGACTTTTTTAGATTCAATCTCATGTTTTAACTCATGCTTGCCACCTCCCGGAAAGAAGTGTGTGTGTGTGTGTGTGTGTGTGTGTGTGTGTTCAGGCTTATCAAAAAGCTATGCAAAGCAGTTAATGTTTCATGTTTAAAATACAAAATACTCAATTTTAAGTGAAACGGAAACAGATTGAGGAACTAATTGTAACCTTATTGATTTGAGAAAATCAGTTCAAAATGAAGCCCAGTCATGCTAGGTGATGAGCATTTTGGTGAAAAGCGGGGACGGCAGCATCTCTCAAGTTCAGAGCTGTTATTTTCTGAGTGAGAGCTCCTTTACCTGAGGTGCCATCTTCATGGCCACTTTCTTGTTTCGGTCTCTGGATCCTTTTTCTTTTAGTGTAAGATACTATTATTAGGACTGTGAATAATCTGGGTTCTCTTTACAGGGTAAAAACCACAGTAAGAAACTCCGAAATTACTATGCTGCCAATAGCTGCCCGGCACCTGCCAGAATGAGTAATTCGGTTGAGCCTGCCCCACCTCAGGTTGTCTCCCTTCCAGCTCAGGTAAGGCATGGGAAGGCATCTGAGATCATGCTGCTTACTTGTCACCTGGGCCCCAGTAAGGATAACTAGATCTCACACTTTGAGGATTACTGCAGGAGTTGGGAAAGAATTTTCCTTGTGATGGTACAGGATGGTAAAATGGCCTGTTGTGAGATGTTTGCTTTCCTTTGAAGATGCAGATATCGATCTGCCCTTGCAGCAGAATATTGGACTTGAAATGTTCTATTTCTGTATGGCAAATACTTTGATTCCTAGGTAAGTCTGATGTGCTGCTGATTATGGTTGTTTAAGGGCAGGTATAAAACAGCATTGTTGGAGCTGGATTTGGACACAAGGGTGTGGCACCCGCCCTACACGATCATCCCTCCATTGTGTGAGGGAAGCCTACATGGAAAAAAGTGCTTAAGTGCTCCTACACCCATTGCCCAAGGCTGTTATCCAATTCCTCTTTTGTTGCTCATTTTGCAGTGCTCATTCCTGTGTATAGGGTGAATGGATGGGTCCCTCCGTGATCCAGATTAATTCTGGCTCAGACACCTTAAAGGCAAAAGAGATGATTTCTGCTTTCTTCTTCATCACTTCTGATTGTCATGGGACTTAACAGCTAACCTGGCTCTTGCATGTGACTGTGCAGGGAACCACAGCTGGGCTGCAGGGATCGAAGCTGTGCCTGTCATTTCCCAAAGCATAAGCCTCTGTTGTCTGTAGAAAAGCAAAGAGGATTTGCTGTAAGCAGATCAGAGCCGCCAGAGGGAGACTCGGTCCCCTGTAAATTGACTTTGTGTCTCACAGAATGGAATCAAGAGGGCATGGGGTCCAGTCCTAGGTAGTGGGACGTGGGTGCCGTACCTGCTAGGGTATCTGATGCGTGTTTTAATGGAGAAGATTGTCCGTGGCAATAAAAAGACGACTCTGGGGCCATGTGAGCATTGGTGTTGTAACATAGACGTCAGAATTGTGTGTGTCTATAAGCTTGAACAGTATCAAAGGAGACATGAAAGAAACTTGACTTGGCAAGTGCTGCAGTGACATGGTTGTATGAATCACTGCTGCTGCACTGTTTACAAAGCACTTTTCTCTGGATGATACGCACCGAGGAGACATGGTTGCTGCCTTGATCAGCGTGTGGTCTGACTACACAGGCAAGATATCCTTCATATGACAGGAGCTATGCCTGTGAGGCTGGGTCCTTCCACTGGAGTCTTGATCCAGGTATCCTCTTACCTGAAGGGTGAGGATCAGAGGTTTGGCAGCTCTGCTATTGTGTTTTCAATCTCTTAGTGTGGTCAGGGAGCTGTGTAGAGACAGGGTACTGTGGAGAGATTAAGTACACTGTAAATAGGAGAGAGGAGCACCTTTACCTCTCAGTGGGTCTTCCTTGGTGGGAAAGTCACTGTTCATCAGCTCCCAGCAGTCAGGAGTAGAGGAGTTAAATCATTGCTGTGAAGTAAACAAGCCTCTGTAGCTATTGCAGAGGTACCGGTGGTTTGTTCAGGTTGCTCTCCTCTCCATCTTGAGATCTCATTTGCCTAGATCTCAAGGAATTTTCAGATTCTCCTGGAGGATAAGGTAGGGACAATGAAGTTCTTGTAAGAACAGTTTGGGGAGCGCTTGACAGTGTCCTAATCCATATGCTCTAATTCCAGCTCTGTTGTTGCCTGATGATGATGATGCTGGTCTCAGTCCCTGTGATTCAGACATTTCAACAATTTAACCTTCTTGTATTTCACGTGCTGTCTCTCCCTTTGCTGCTAGATGGGATCCAGTAAACCAGGTGGCCGAGTGATCTTGGCCACGGAGAATGATTACTGCAAGCTTTGTGATGCCTCGTTTAGTTCTCCGGCTGTGGCACAGGCTCACTACCAAGGGAAAAATCATGCCAAACGGCTGCGTCTTGCAGAAGCACAGAATAACTCATTCTCGTAGGTATTGTTCAACTTCACGCTCAGGCTGAAAGCATGTGGCATTCTCTCTGCCAGTCTTTTTCTCAGAAAATTCTGAATTGCAGCTGTTCATATTTGTTTAATCTTCAGGGATGCATCAGAACTAGGCAAACGAAGGGCAAGGAAAGAAGGGAATGAATACAAGATGATGCAGAACAGAAGAAATATGTATACAGTTCAAAACAACACAGGTAACTGTGAGCTTGCATCTGTTCTATAGTAGGAATAATAATGAATAATAAACAGACTTGGTTTTCTTGCATTTCTGAGGTCTTTTTTAGCAAAGACAGGTTGTAAAAGGAGCTGGTCCTAGCTCTGCTGATCCTTCATGTTTGCATGTTTTTTCCCAGCTGCTAAAGTTGCTTTGTTTTGTCAGCCTGCTTGTTAGTTCAGTTTCTCAGTTTGTAACTTAATTTACCATCTGCCTGTCTCTAAGGCTGCTCTAAGTGGTGACAATTTTCCTGCTTTATTTTCTTGGCAAGCGGCCAGGTGCTTTGACTCCTACTGTAGCACATCGACCTGTGCTTGCACTCCTATGACCAGAATGAGAGAGCATGTTAGCCTCCCTCTAAGACCATCTGTTCCTAGAGTAGAGTCCTTCCTCAGGTATTAGGTACTAACTTTGCCTCTTTACTAGGATTTAAAGTGTATTTTATAGTGTCCAGCCCAGCATCTGTTTCTCTTTTTCATTTTGAGTTGTGTTATGACCACGTATTAGCTGAAACCCTGATACTTGGTGAAGCTTGGTTTAATCATGTCATTCTAACCACTGTCATGTGGAAAAGATAAATCTTGTAAAGTTCTATTAAATACCACTTCATGATTATTTTAAACTGAGGCAGCTTATTCTAGTCAAAAGACGGTTCTAATTCTGTAATTGGAGGGTTAAGGGGGAAAAAAAAAAAGACTCATCACTGAAATGACTAGCTCCTAATTTTCAAAGCCCTATTGATTCTTAGGAAGACCTGGGCACTAAGCCCACTCTACTGCTTTAGCAAATACCAGCGAGTACCACTCCCCTATGTGCTACACCCCTGTAAATCTGGGTCTCAGTGGAGAAATCATGTGGGAAAATAAGGTTCAGACTCTAATCAGTTAAAGCAGCTAATCTTTTTAGACATTTGTTGGACTTAGAAGTTGTCACTGAGCTGCCTCAAGGTTTTCTTTCGTATAGATAAAACAGGTTTTTCTGTTGTCTCCTCAGGTCCCTACTTCAATCCCCGCTCACGCCAGAGGATTCCTCGGGATCTGGCCATGTGCGTCACCCCCAGTGGCCAGTTCTACTGCTCCATGTGCAATGCCGGGGCCAGCGAGGAGATGGAGTTCAGACAGCACTTAGAGAGCAAACAGCATAAAAGCAAGGTGTCCGAACAGCGGTATAGGAATGAGATGGAGAACCTAGGCTATGTACAATGACGCGCCACCCTTGGTAGTAGTTTGCAAATAGAGCAGCTTGTCTCTTGCCTGCTGTTTGCCACGTGCCCTGCTTTGTGCTCCATTTGATAGGAGTATGCTCTCGAGCTATACATGTAACACCTGCAAACTTAATGGTATGGTTAGATTTTTTTTCTATCATAGTTGGCAGGATGACGCTGTGCAGGACATGAAGTGTTTTTGATGTTTGTTTGCTAATTATCTAAGGCTCTTCATTGTATTGAGTGGCGGGGAGGACTTTGTCTTCTCCCCAGCCTTCTGCATGAATATGCAAAGCCCAAGAAGTGCCGGGAACTTCTGTCATTCTACCACACAGGTGGACCATGTGCAAAGCCCACTCCCCTCTTTGCACACCATAGAGCAGTGCTCCAGAATGCCTCCCTACACCAGACTGAATCTCTGGGCAGCTTGTAAAGGAGGGGCAGGAAGGAGGCCTGTGAATGTGTGAATTAGGTGGTGTACTCATCCACAAATTGCTGCTTGTGGCCCCCCATTACAGCCCAGAGTAAGTTCTTTCCATATCCTTGTAGAAAGGCTGTACTTACCTCCCCTCCTTGGAGGGTCATGCCTCTTACTGCTTCCTCTGTGATGCAGATTTCATTCTGAACATCTGACATTGGGTATCAGCTGATTAGCCCCATTCAGGAATACTCTATTCTACCAGTTAACCATGAAAAAAGATTCTCGGTGTTGTTGGCTGGGCACCTTAATGCACCGTGGGGGTGGCTCATCTCCCTGAAGAGAGTCTGTGGGGGTCTCAGTGGCTTGATGAAGTGAATCGGAAAGCAGACCTGCTCAGATGAGATGTACTCTGCTTTGATTCTGCCTTAGACTGAGTAGGACTGAGAATAGGTTGGAAGGAGCTGTCAGTTGTAATTTTCTTTGCATACTGATGTAGAAGAGAGCAAGCCTTGGTCTCTGGCCTGCAGCTCTATTGCTTTGGGGGAGCAGGGATGCTTGGACCTTTGGGTGTGGATATCGGCGTGTCCCACTTCCGTGGCATTCCCTGGACAAAGCCCAATGGGTGTTACAGAGGAGAGGTGAAAAGCTCCCTTGGACTAGAGCTACCAATATTGGATGAATTTTTTCCCCTCTTTTTTTTCCCCTCTGTGAATGGGTTCTAATTCCATGGCTTGATGTGAACTTCACTGTTTTAGGGACCATCAAAAATCCAAAGTTAGATAGGATGTAAATGTCAGGGGTAATGATTGTTTGAGTAACAGCTTTTTGGCCACGCAGAAGTGTTCATGAAACTTGTTAAGCAACTTTGTAAGTGTAGAGAAACCCAAAGGGCGTGTGTCTGTTTTGATTTTCCTTAGCAAAAGTAGAAAGACCATAAAGAGCAGAAGTAGGGCTGACATTTATTTTTCTGCTCATGTGGGTAGATGTGGGGAGCTGCGATTGGAATCCAGTTCACGGTGTTTCTCAAACGTTGGCTCCAGTGGCAAGTGCAGCACGCAGGTAACCTCTGTTGGACCTGATTCACCACTGCGCTGCTACAGCTGTGCGCTGGTATAGCTTCATTGACTTCAGTGGCAGGTGCAGCGAGGGTGTAAAGGAAGCATCACGGCTTGTCTCTCACTCCTTTTTAGGCAGTAAGTTGAATTAGACGCAGCTCCATTGGTTTCAGTAGCATTTTACCAGGGATAGGTTTTACCTAGTGCATAAGGTTGAAGGTAGCTCTCCCCACCCCACTTTTTTCACCATTCTGATCCTGCATTTTGCTTTTTAAAAGGACTTTCTTCTTGCCTTAAAAATTAAAAAAAAGAGTAAACTAACAAAAAATCAAGGTGATTCTTATTCATCTTTCTAGTCCACCTCAAAAAGGTTTGTTGCACTTGGCTGCTCCTCAGAAATCGAATATTGTTACCTTTAGCTACCAGAGCATCAGGTAGCTGTACAACCTTAACACAGCCTTCCTAAATCCAGGCAAGGTGAGCTCTTGCACGGTCGTCGAAAGCAACTCCCTACATCATTCCACGCTGATCCTGGCCCTGCAGGTACAGGCAGAGCAACAGACATCCTCTTGCTCCTCCTTTGTGCAAAGACCAATTAAATGGGGTTTGTGCACTGGAGCACGTTAGAAGGTAGGAGGACGGGTGCCCGGGTTGCAAAGCACTAACTGTGACAGCCTGTAAGCCTGTTACTTCTGTGCTTTCCTGCCCCTGGCTCACCCTCTGTGTGGCCTTGAAGAACATTCCCCTTGCAAATATCTCATCAGCCTTTTCCCCTCATCTTTTGCAGTCAAACAAGGGCTCTGGTTTTCTCTTTGTGTTCTGTCTTTTATTTTGCTAGTCTGACATCACTGTGCAGGGACAGAGGGAGCTGGATGAGCCTCACCATGGTGTGTTTCACCAGAGTGATCCCTGCGTTGTGGTGAAACATCCCTCCTGCTGTAAATTAAAGCGTGGCATTTCCTGCAGGCTGCAATTAGTAGCAGAAAAACAACACTTTGGACGAGCTGTAGGTACTGGTGTTGTCTAGCTTATTGCTAGGACCAAGAAGGCATTTTTGTCTGCTTTCATGTGTCCCAAAAATCAACCATTCACCACTATCCTTTGGTTGCTGCTCCTGCTCCCAGCCCGGCAATCTGCTCCTCATTTGGCATTTCCAGTGGCTGCTGGGGGTATCAAAACTCAGTTTGCTCCATGTGCTGTTACCTCCTGGTGCAAACGTGACACAGCACGCCAGTGTGCTGGTGCGTTCGGGAGGGTGTGCGAGGGGGGTTGTTCCTGTGGGCTCCTCTGCACGGGGCTGAGCCTGGTTTTGAGGAACGGCTGGAGCCTGCCGTGAACAGAGAAGGCTGGAGCTGCTTTGTTTTGTTCAAGGGAGTACAACCAGTGAACGTCATCGTCCTGAGAATTTCAAAGCGGTGGGTTGTGTAGCAGGTATAACACAGACAGTGGGTCTCAAGCGACAAGAGTAGGACAGGTTTCCTACATGGGAGAAAAGCTATTTCTTGCTGGGAGAAGCAGCTGAGACTTGCATTGCCCCAGTGCTCTGTTGCGGCCCTTCCCTACAAGTGACCAAAGCTTGCATCTCCCTCTTCAGCGTTGCTTAACGGTTTGTGATCTTTCTACTCTCCCTCCAGCATAGAAAACTGTTGACTGCAAAGAGAAGACACCCCACCTCGCTAATATCATTAGGGTTCAAACCAATCCATATTTACCAGCATGAGAAACTGGGTGGATCCTGCTTTTATTTTCTTTGGTGAAAGCTGTTCTCCAAATCAGCGTTCAAAACACATATTGAAAACATGTCGTGGCCAAACCCTGTTTGACACAGACGGGCTGAGGAGAACACCGTACAGCTGTAGTACCACTTTCCGGACCCATTGAATCTTTTTCTCATGTTAAACAAAATACCAAACCCAAGAAACAGGACTTCTGAGAAGCTGTCACATTGGCCAGTAGGTTAATGACCTTTGCTGCTAGAAACAAAATATAAACCAATGTGTTCATATTTATTTTACTGTGCTGACCACTAATTGATTTGTTAATATTTAAGGCATTATTCTGTAGGTTGTTTTTGTTTAAATAGAAAACTCTACATCGCACTTTGCTTTTGGATCAGAACAGGTTATTTATTATATTTGTGAAAATGTTTTGCCTCCCACATATGCATTGTTTTCTTTCCCTTGATGAAAAAACCCCAAACAACAAAACCTATCCTAAAACCAAAAAAAAACCCAAATCCAACAAGTGGATCTTCTTTGTTTCTTTTCATGCCAAACAAAATGGGTATTTCCTTGCAACTCGCTCTTAAATGTCCATTTCTATTTTTTTTTTTCCTTCAACAGTTCCTTTAGTAACTTGGGATGATATTTTTAGAGGCACATGAAGTTCTTACTACATCTAAGCATTTCTTTTAAGGCAAGGAAGTAAACTATGTGGAATCCATGTATTTGTGAGGAATATGAAAGCGATACTATTTTGTTTTATTAAGCATTAGCTGTTATTTTGCATTCTGTACTAATGAGTAAATGTGTTATTATCTTGCCTAGCACTGGTCTATTTTTGACTTTTTGCTTTCTTCACGTACATCAAAAGGAACCCTGAAAAACTTCTGTGGAGTTGCTTAGGATGGTCATCAGTGTAACAAAACGCAGATTTTTTTCTGTAAAGCTTCTTGTCTTTTTTTCCTTTTCTAGATGCCCATTCTAGGGCATTAGAGGGGAAAGCTATTGCCATAAGCACAGATTCATATTTTAGCTTACTAATGCATGACGTCCTTTTGCTATGATACTTAAGTAATACTCTGACTGTAACCAATGGGAATCTTGCCCAGCTCAGGAGTAAATGAAACACCCTAGCTAAATATATTATATCGGCTAGGGCCAGGCAAGGTACATTGCTAAAATTCGTCTTTTACTCCTATGTTTGGGTTACAACACTCTTAAGGTTTTGCTTTTTTTGAGGAATGTTCATCTGGGTCTGTAAGTATTTGGTCCTGCTCCAGCTAAAATAGTTTGAAGTACATTGACTTTAGTTGGGTAGGAGCAAGCCTTGAAACCTTTCAGGAATTTCACACTGCTGATGTTTTCTCATAGATGTATTTTTTGTTTTGTGATTATTATTTTTTTTATTAAATTTTACAACCATGTATACAAGGATGCTCTGGATGAGATGGACATCTGTTGCTGATTATAGAAAAACAAATGCCATGGTTGCCAGAGGATTAGCAGAAAATGGAGAAGTCTGGACTTGATTTCTTTGAAGTTAGTGGCTAAGCTCCTATTGTTTTGAGCCGGGCTGGCTTCTTTGCAATCTACATGAAGTTGGAAGTGAAAATACAATCCACTTTCAAATGAATGTGGTCAAACAGTAGTTTTGGGAATCTCTCCTTTGAACACGGTATCACAGTTAAAATTCTGTCTTTTTATCTGAAGTATCTGCAGGTAGAGGCAGGACTGTGATTTTTAAAAAATAAAATCAGTTTTTCAGTCTGTGTTTTGCAGGGGAAAAATTGCTTGATTTAATTTCCTTCTCCATCTGTCCAGCAACATCATTTGCAAGTGCTTTGACCGTGTTCCATCTAGAGCCTTCTTGTCAGGTTGGTTTTGTACATTTGTCCTTATTTTCTTTATGTTGTACTGACCCCCGTGAGGGAATAGTTGATGAAAATGATTTTTTTTTTTCTTTTTTTCTTCTTCAGTATATAATAAATCATCTTGCTCTTATCACTGTACAGCCTTAGTGTTTGGTATTGCTGCTGCTGGTGCTACGGCTGGGCTATGCATGACCGAATTGATTTTAGCCTAGCGTTGAGTGTGACTACAGGAGTAATACGTTTTAATACGCTGATAAAGGAGTTTAGTCCAGTGTAGAATTTGTAACTCTGGAGGGGTGTCGGTGTACTTCCACCTGCTGCTGAAAGCTGGTTGTGTTCTCTCTCTGAGCTGTCTCGGCTTTGTGAGGGCTTGGGAGAGCATCTGACAGGATGGGAACCAGAAGGTGCGGGAAGGGCTGTGTTTGGAGCTGTGCTTTCCCCTCGAGCAGCCGTCACGAGCTCTGGAACAGCCCCAGGCTAACCACGGACTGACTTTCAACTCGAACTGTACAAAGGTGGGGACAAGCTGAGCCTGATACTTACACTTGCTCGTTGTTTGCCAGTGTGCTCTTTCCCTCTTTCATTACTTGAGGGCTCCAGGAGAGCATATGCTTATGCAGCGTAAATGACTTTCCAAACAGAAAGGACATTCTGAACTGGAGCCTTGACGCAGAGAAAATCTGCAGTTTGCTGGGTTCAACTGCGGTAGGAGACAAACGTTGCCTGCCCTTGGTGCTGCAGCCGTGCTGTTAGTGCAGCGAGCTGTGGGCCTCGAGGGCAGTGTCCTGGTGCCCACACAAGACATTCCGGGTGCGGGAGTGCTGTGGAGGCACAGCTCTGAAGGTGTGAACAGGGATGTGTCCCTGCGCTCCCCTGCCCTCTGCTATTCAAGGCACTGGGCCAGTACAGGCAATAGTGGCACTGTGGTGGAATTACCCTGATTCACTATTTGTCGGGCTGAGAGCTGTCTCAGTGCTTAGGTGACTTCTGTGCTAACAGCGAAATGGGGGAGGCTTTATGTGTTCTTATTTATAGCAAACAGAGTCAAAGGTCCCTTCCAACCATGAAGATTCTATGATTCTATAAAAACTTGTAAGCGCAGCTTAATGTTAAATCTCACCCCAGCCCTTCCTCGTCCTATGCCCGTGAGGACTGTGTTACTTCCAGTTGTCCTAGGAAGCAGAGAGGAGCAAACCTTTACAGAGCAGCGTGCCCCCATTATCAGGTGTTAAAGCACGGCCTTTTTAATACTTACATGTGGTAGTTATATTCTATATTAATTCTATAGCGGTTTGGTACAGCCAGACCCTAGTGCCACACAGAGATACCGGGGCAGCCTAATTCAGAGTCACAGGCGTTTGTTAAGTTAGGCAGCAAAAAAAATAGTATAAAAAATAGACAAAAATCTAAGACTAATTGTATGACTTGAAAGCATAAATAACTTCTCCAATTACTCTGGTGTCTAAGGATCTCAGTTGTCTCGCAGCATTTTACACTTGAAGAAGTAAAGTTTGGGAAAAAATAACTGATTTGCCCAGAAAGTCTGAAAAGGCAGATTGAATCCAAGGCCTTTAAATACCAGGCTGCTGACCCTGCCGCGTCTCCGATCAGCCTCCCTGGTCACGGGCTGAAGAAAATGACTGGATTTTAAAAACAGTTTGATTCATAATTGTTGGATTTTCATTGTTTATATAATGGCTTTACAATGTGTTAGGAAATGGACTTTAGCACGTGGTTTAAGAATACTGAAACTTGGCAGAGAGATCTCTCTATTTTGCTTCTGCCATTAAATCTTAGTGGAGAGGTGGAAAAAACAACAGTCTTCAGGAGGATGGTAGAGGGTGCATGTTAGCAAAGCGCAGGTTATGGAGGCTCTTCTGTATTCATTTATGTCCACTTCACATAAATTCTCTCTGTTCCTATTTCTAGTTCTCCTACAGCATTTGGACTGGATGCTGCTTCTCTGTTTTGGAATAGAAATGAGCTGCTGTAACAGATAATTCCTAGAATTCGTTGGCCTAATCCTTCAGTGAATGACACCCTTTCAATCGGCCTCAGTCCACCGGGTTTGCTTCACCTCTCTACCTGCCTGAAACAAGAGCAGATCTGTTTAAAGTCGGTGGAATTACAGGAGTGTGAAGAGAGATAGGAAGACTAGCCGCAGTATATTATCTGAGACTAGAGAGTGTCTTCGGCAGGTGTTTGCTGTACATATAAAGATGTTAGAAAAAAATACTGATCTAAGGCTTATTTCTCAATATCAAGGTACGAAGAGGTAACGTGAATGAGGGAACAAGGTGTAGAGTAATAAGAAATGGACACAGTTGCATGATAAATTAAATATGCTGCATTTGGTGTGTCTCCTCTACCTGAAGAAGCCAGACGATCTACTTGACTGAACGCAATGAGAGCAATAGTGTGAAAAACACGGCATGAGTCTGTGTATTACCCTGGGCCTTATAAGAGGAAATGTATTTATGAAAAACCTGTGAAAAGTCAAGTGGCAAAATCCCTTCGCACCAGAGAGGTGATGATGTATTGGTCAACACCTGATATTTCAGGGAGTCTGTAAAGAATCCTTCAGACTTAAGGGACTTGTTAAAACAACAGCAGCGTGATGCCAAAAATCTTTGATTGCAGGAGCTAACTGAGATCTCATGTGTGGCAATGGCTCGGTTTTGCTCAACGTGAGCTTGTCGAGGTGGGGATTGTCTCAGCCAGGAGCGGGAGCCCCTGTGGAGGCAGGGTGGGCTGCAGCCTCGGTCGCCATCAGGGATTTGTCCTGCTCCGCTTTGACCTTCCACGTGTGCGAGTGCATGTGAAGCAGCCCCTTTAAGGACTCTTCCACCTTGGCATTATCCACTGTTTATAAGAAATCATTTTCCGGTAGCTCCTTATTGCAGCTACCTCTAATGCTGTTTGCGGTATCTCAGCAGCAGCGTGTTGGGCTTAATTAGGAAATGGCCAAACTACCAAACACGTGGGACCCTTAGACAAGTTGCTGCTGTTTGTAAAAGCTGGCGAGCAGCTGGTGCTTGTGTAACAGTGGTACTCTGAGCGCGTTTGGATTAGCAGGTCCACGTTCAGACAGAGGAACAATGCAATTAATCTCCAGGGTGTTGCGTTTATTTCTTTTATTAATTATTATTTATTTCTATTCTTTATTTCAGGTGGGATTGTGGGCTGCTGTACATGCTGCTGCTCTGTCCGGTAGCTGGCACCAAGGTACCCAGGCACGAGAACTGGATGCTTCTCGTGACTTCTCTTACGACTGGTCTCTCTGATGATGTCTTTGAGGGTCTGATCTGTTTTTGACTGGTCTATCTTTGGTTTGCCTTGTCACACACTCACAGAAGTGTAATTAATGAGGCAGTTTTTATAATGTTTGCTTAACAACCTTGAGTTAATGTTTGTTTACTTGTGTGAAGCAGATTATTATTACGCAAACCCCAAGTAATTTCTAATGAATGTTATTGAAAAGTACAAAGAAAAGTGGTAACAGAAGAGTATAAATAAAAATAAGGCAGATGTTTCAAGGTTGTGGTGACCTCAGGCACACAAAACTGAGGAGGCAGGAGTGGGAGGCAGCAGAGGATAGTACCAGTCCGTCTTTTGCCAATCCCACAGTCCCAAGACACATGCGGGATGTTCAGCTGCCATATTTGCAATTATACCCTTGAAATAATGGCTGATAAAACCTGAGCTGTACTGCTGACCGTTTGTGTTGACCTTCCCTTGAGGCTGATCTGCTGCAGGTGGGATGCAGAGGGCTCGAGGATGGTTACGTGTTGCCAAACAGGCTGCACCTTCCCCTGCGCTCTCTTCCCACAGGGGTAAAATGCAGCAGGGCTGGGTTAAACCCTCATCCTTAGGGTGGGCTCCGTGTTAGCCTGGTATCAGCACAGAAAACATGACAGCAATTGTTAAATTGTAAGATGTAGCCACCTACCTGAAGCTCTGAAGGAAGCATCAGAGGTGGTGGGTGAGCAGAGTGTGAAGAGAGGTGCTGGAATTCAGGTTGCGGACACCTGGGGCGGTATCTCTTCTCTCAGCAGGCTTCTCGATAGAGAGACAGTTCCATCAGCCTGGAGCCCTTTTCTAGGGTCTAATACGTGGGACATATTTCTGGAGACACGTTGTTAATCCAGATTAACATTGATCTTCACGCAGCTTCTCGCAGCTGCTGAGAAATGCAAGGATGGGTCAGACGGCAGCTATATGGATATATGTGCTGGGTATATATTAGGACATAATAAGCTTCCAAGGGAGTTCTTCGTAATTTGGGTACAGACTATATATGCTAATTATATGGCAACAGTCGTGACAATTAGCACGCATACTTCTAACTTGCATTTCTGATTGCGCTAACAAAGCCAGCTTTGCCTTCCCCTCTCACCGACTTCAAACGCATTGTCTTGATTTAAGAAACAGTGTCCTGAAGCTGTGGTTCCTGCGACTGTCAGGCTGCCCACTTAACAAACGGCATGGGAAATGGATGAGCAGCCAAGCTCTCTCTGAAATGGTTCAGGAGAGCTTTGAGGTTACAAAATGCCAGCCGGCATTTATTGTCATTGGCATGCGACAGAACATTCCCACGGTGAATACAGCACAGGTCTTCCAAATGAGAGCGCGCTTCCCTACAATATCAGGACCCAAAGATACACCTTCGGTCCAGATCGTAGGCTATAGTACTTAAAAGAGAATGTAATCTACACATCCCAGAGGGAAAAGTAATAATGGGTGGAAGAAACGAGAACAGAAACAGAGAGACAGAAAATTTGAAGTTCCCTTGGGTGATCCTGCCAACCCTGGGACACAAGCCTGGTGTAGGTCATGGGCAACATTTAAAAACATTTGGCACCTTAATCTGCTTGGGTGGTTTCGTAAATCTCAGCAGACATTTTAAATTGCGGTAGCGTTTCTGTAAATCTGATTGCAAGTCGTCTTTGGAAACAAGGCTTAAGAAGACAAGTGGGTTAGTCTTTTACAAAATTTAACCCTCCAAGGAGAGTCATTGGCACGTGGTTGAGCGACTGCGGTGGGGGCAGTTGTAGCCTTTGAGCCTGGCTGGAGTTATCCAGGACAACTCCCTGCACGGAGCTGGGGCTGCCTGAACTGCCTGCATGGAAATGAAAGAGTACAGTCCCCTGTCTCTGCCCAGTGCCGCACTGGTTACCAGTCTGAAGCTACGTGTTCCCTATAGAAACCCATCATCTCAATGCTGCAGTGCCACAGGTGAATTGTAAATATTTGAATGTCCTCCTGGAGCCTGGTTGAGGTCACCCTGTGCTCAGCAGGTGCTGCTGAAGACGATCTAGATCTCGTCCAGAAGGAAATGAAGCTGTGTCACATCACACAGGAGCATCACTTACGTTTGGCATTTGGGATAAAACTTTATGCTTTACAATTATAGTGCCGGATGGCTGGCAGTGATTTTGCCAGACAAATACCATGTGTCTTTCCCAGAAGGATTCAATCTTTAATATTGTTTTGATGCTGGAGGCTTTTCCAGTTTCTGTTTATTAGAAATTAGTTTATCTATGTCGGAAGTGCTGCCTTTAACCCAACAGAGCTGGTGCCACCTACAGCATGGTGGAAAAACCATGGCCACAGCGTTTTGCTTCCGTGGAGCTGCTGTATGAGCCAAACAAACTGTCACCTTGCAGAAATTAAACCTTTGAAGGGCTAAACATGTGGTAGCTCTTCATCTGCTTTTGTGGGCTTTGAGGCTGTTTCCAAAGAGTTTCACTTTGACACCCTCAAAGCCTGGAAATCTATTGCTGAGACTGCAGGGAAGTGTTGAAAGCCAAGTGGCACACGCGGGAAGCTCGTGGAAGGAAAAGCAGAAGAGGAGCTGGGAGATGCTGCACTGGTTGAGAACCAAGCTGAGGAGGGAGGGGTATGTCCACCTAGCTTCACCCCTCTTTTTTCTACCTTTACATTATTGCCTTTTTTAAACCTGAATCACCAGCTGCAGTGGATGTTCATAGAACCACAGAATGGTTTGGGTTGGAAAGGATCTTAAAGATCATCTCGTTCCAGGGCAGGGACACCTCCCACCAGCCCAGGTTGCTCCAAGCCCCGTCCAACCTGGCCTTGGACACCTCCAGGGATGGGGCAGCCACAGCTTCTCTGGGCAACCTGGGCCAGTGTCCCACCACCCTCAGAGTGAAAAAATTCTTCCTAATATCTAATCTAAATCTCCCCTCTCAGTTTAAAACTGTTACCTCTCATCCCATGGCTCAACTCCCTGATCCGGAGTCCCTCCCAGCTTTTCTGGAGCCCCTTTAGGGACTGGAAGGGGCTCTAAGGTCTCCCCGGAGCCTTCTCTTCTCCAGGCTGAACAAGCCCAGCTCTCTCAGCCTGTCTTCATGGGCGAAGGGCTCCAGCCCTCATATCATCCTCATGGCCTCTTCTGGACCCACTCCAACAGGTCCCTGTCCTTCCATGTCCATGTTTGTGCTGTGTAGTTAAACTGGTGATGAAATGTGATATCTTGCTCGTTTGCAGCGCGTTTACAAAACCAGGTGCTCTGAGTCCAGGCAGGCTCTATTTCTTGGAAAAGTTTTCCACATACACAGCGAGAGGCCAGTTTTAATCAGCATCCTCGTGCCCAGCCATCCTTCGGAGCAGAGAACGGGGGGCGGCTGTTTGCTCCAGCTTCACCTATATGAGCCACCACTTCTTCTTCCATGGGACCTTGGTGAATCCCTGACGCTTCCCTGTCTCAGGGGAATCCTGCCCGTCCTTCTGGGGAAAGAGCAAGTGCGGGGTGACTGGATTCATTGCTATTTCAGGAGGATATAAATAATATACAAGGTGTAACACATGAGCGGCAAATCTTACTGTGGTGAGTATTCATGTAAATGTGGTGGGGCACTTGATCCTTCTTCTAAGGGCTTTTACTGGGCAGCTCAGGCATTTTTCTGTGTGTTTTATGGGGCAGAGGAGACAAGTGAACGATCATGTTGTGAGATCACAAGTCACCCTCCTGAAATACTCTAACAAGGGTCTGATTGTTGTTCCCTGGAGGGATGGCTGTAGTAACGGAAAAAAAATTGAGAGCAATACAGAACTGAGACTCGTTTTGGAAGAAATGGGTCACAGTAATTCATAATTCCAAAATAACCCATATTAGTTGGTGTCCACCTCTCTGGGCTCTGTTTTTCCCAGTTTCCTGCTGGTCCAGCAGCTCTGCTAGGGACTGTGATGTGCTGCTTGGGAAGCCCCAACCAACCTCACACCCGCCGGTTTCCTAATTGGCTACCGAAAAATCCAGAGTGAAATTTTCAAAAGTCTTGTAGCCCCTTGGGAAGAATAAGACATGTTTTCATGTCTTTGAGCCTTCTGGATGAAGAAATCCCATCGGTCTTCAGCCGGCTCAAGGACCTGAAGTCCTGGCTGCAGCCGGAGGGATGGTTGCGGAGGTGGCCCTACCTTGCGGTGGCTCTCACGGATGTCCGGAGCCATCAGGGTGGAGCTGGCTCTTGAAAGATGTGTGCGGGATGCCCGTCCTCGTGTCCATGCGCCAACGTCAGTCTGTCCTGACGGCCCTACAGCCCAACCCGGCCGGCTCAGCCTCCGCTCTCCCATGCTGTGGTGACACCTCCTGATGGCACTGCAGACATACTTTTAGAAATCCCAAACAATTCCCGCTTTAAACCCATATTTCAAGCTCTTATTTAATGTTGCCCCATTTTCAGAGGCTTTAAGAAAGGTGGCAGTGCTTTATTGATATAGGTTTGTTGTTTCGAGGCAGGCGAAGTGATGGTATTTTATTTTCATTTCAACAGCACACTCATTAAGATTTCCAAAAAGGAGGCAATATCCCCTGGAAACAGAAGAGGGCGGCTGTTTTTTGAGAATTGAAGAGCGCACTGACTGTTTTTGAGAATGAAATAGCAGTCACTCAGGTCTAGACGAAAGAGCTTTTTTTTTTTTTATTTTTCTTCCCCATGAATGAATAAAAATAGCACCGTATTCCAGGGCCTGCGCTAGTGTAATTAGTGTATAAAATAGCTGGACCCCCGTCACCTTCCACAGGGTCCCTGGGCTTCGTCTGGTAAAATTAGATTCCTTGCAATTTTATTGCAATGTAATTAAAAAGTAACCAAGGGAATACAGAACTCGTTCTTTGGAGATGTTCGGCGTCAGGCAGAATAAAAAGCATTCGGCAGCTCACCGAGCTGTTTGTTTACTGCCCAAACTGCAAAAAAATAATTGCTGGGAATTGTCGCTCTGTACGTATGGAAAAATACGGGAAAATCAGATTTAGTAAAATGTTTTTCAGTCCTCTGAATGTATATTTTTTTAAATTGAATGATGTTTTCAACTTTACCATAACAACAGATGCATACATTCCAAAGCAAAACGTCCTTCTGGAGTGAAATCTTCCTTCAAATCCAAAATAAGGCATTTTGTGACTTCTTAATTTTTCAAGCTACAATTTCCAATGAAAACAACTGCACGAGTTTGACCGGACTTTACCGTGAGGTTAAGTCCATCCGAATCTTTATTTCCTGGCAAACACTGAGCTGAAACCCCTGCGGGGGCTGCGGTGAGCATCCCCCAGCCCTGGTTTTAGCGGCAGCGCAGCCGCGCCGGGGCAGCGGCACCCACCTGCCTCCCCGGCCAAGCCTCTACGCTTGTTTTTCAACGTACGCAGCCTGCCCGTAGGCAGCGTAGCCTTGGAGCACAAGGTGGCCAGGTTTTGCGTAAGAAATTTCCAGTATCTGGTTTGTCACGCGATGCCCCTCCAAAAGTAACAACCCCTCGTCTCCCGTGGCCGGGGCTGTGCTGGGGACGTGGCGAAAGATCCCGAGCCGGGGACATGGGTGTGTTATTAAAGCCCAAGTAATCAAACTGGTGCACGTGGAAACACGCACCCTGTATAAGGTACTTGATGGGAGGGACGGTAAATCCCCATCCCCTGAGGGACTAAACCGTGGAGGGATGGTGGGAGGCGGGGTGGGTGGTGGTGCCTCTGGTAGCAGAGCAAAGGGACAACCACGGGAGATGACGAAGTTGAAGAAGGCTAAATATCCGTGTGGGACCTACACCTCCAGTGCCTTCATTGCTCCAGTCAGTAGATAATTTGTAAAACCCACCAGTGACTCCTTCCAACGCCTTCCCAGTGTCACTCTGCCTTTCTGCCTCTCTGCCTCTGAAGACAAATGGGGATTTTTGTATTTGGCTTCGGTGAGGAGCATGTGAAAAGCAAATTATCTTTTTTTTTTTTTAATAGCTCTGAGGCAGGAGCAATTAGACCCTCTGCAATGAAGCGGTACTCACCGAAAGGGTAACCCAAAAAGACTACTCTTCTGATGCAGAAAATAATGAGGGCTGCCCTAAACTTTTAATCAGGAGCTCAACTTTTATTTGCAGCTCCTGACAAGGATAGCGTCCCTTAATAACGCTTCTGACAGTTCCAAACTCCTGAAATTAATATGAGAGCAACGAGAATTTAATGGAAGTGCTAATTACAGATGCTGGAGTTATTCTGCTGCAATTCAAAACCTCTGATGTGGAGAAACTCTGAGCACGGATGGGCTGTCGTCTAATTTCTATGAAGTTTTGCTGTGAAAGGTGACCCTGGCTTTATGCACCTTCCCTCTGCAAGACGTGGGCATCCTTCCCTCCCATTGACTTCCACACCTGGCAAAGAACCGGGATGCAAGCAATTAATTCCTCTCGCTCTGGAGGCTGTACTACTCATACCCCTCATGTGCGCCGTTCCCTCTATTTCCCCTCTCATGATTAGTCATAACGTCCTGGACCGGCAGACCTGCATCCAGGCTTTTCCCGAAAATGCGGACTGATTCTGCAGGTGGATTAAACCCAGGTTGTACCCAGCTTGCCACCTCTGCAGCAGAAACGGCCGAACTGCACGTCAAACAGCTCCTGCTTCGCTGTGCTTTACAGTCTGATTTATTGGGACAAACCGGTGCCGACAATTCGGTGCCGCTTGACGGGGTTATTCAGGTTACGGGCGGTGAAGGGGTGGAGGTGGAGGGCAGGCAGCCTCCGGGAGATGGGAGAGAAGAGCCATTCATGGTGGGGAGCCGCCTCAGTCTTTAATCCCCCTGCGTGGGCATCCCCCAAATCACAGCTCTGGAAAAGAGATCTAACGTTATCAGTGGGCTTCTCATGCCCTCCCCGCATACCCTGAAAATGCTCCGTCTGTCTGCTTAGAGCTCAGGGGATCAAGAATTAAGTTAGAAGGCTCTAAAGGGCGAGACCTTCGATTTCCGATGACTAGTTAGAGATCAGAGGAAGTCCCAGGCCTTGGGGCTGGACGTGGATCTTCCCCAAAACGTGACCAGCTTCTGATCCGTGTCGCTTTTTTCCTGCCTCTCTCACAGGCAGCTGTGAAACCTGAACCTTGATATGAGTTCCAACTGTTGAATGGCAATAGATGATTCATCTCTTCTATTAATACAAAAAGTAATACCGTTTTCTGCTTTGCACGCAATGCCTTGTGAGAAATAGATTAAGACATAAGGGACCTCGAAGAATTATTTAATCTAAGCCTTTTTTTTTCTCCAGTCCTGTACTTTATTGAATGATTACGCTCGGGTTCCTGCTCTTCCCCAGTGACTCTGGAGACAGGCCACAAAGGCAGGAGCCATCTCGTCCTGCTTCAGTGCCCCCCTCCTCAGGGAGGGGGTGTGCGTCTTTTATCAAAAATTAATAAATTTCCCTGGGTATAATGGGGATAAGAAAAGGAGGGGAAAACCAACAAGCTGGTTTCACTATGCTCTGTTAATAAGGGAAAACCGCTGTCATCAAAATGCCGGCACGAGCATTGACAATCGGAGAGTCTCAGTGATTCAGCTGAAAAAAAATCTCATTTGGCCACAGAGGTGGCTTGGAGATTTCCCACCCTCGGCCGGTCAATGGTCACAGTCGTGTGCATGGATGCAAACCTTCCCGGGAAACATTGCAACGAATCAATACGCTCCGTGGCAATAAAGATGGAGAAGGTTTTATTGTTGTGGTAATACTTGGCGTGTGACGCGGATTTTGCAGCTGAAAGTCAATGGCCAATTTGATGGATTTTTGAGCTCTTATTACATTGTGAGGACCTTGACGGAGTGGAATTTAAACACTCCTTTCCTCCTCCCCTTCCCCTCTGCTGTTAAGAAAGGGAGCAGTAGATCAAAGATGAACTGACAGAAGTAAAAGTGAGAGTTGAGAGATATATTGCAGCATTAAATTTTGGGGAAGGATATTTGTAAACCCAATAGTTAGTTCCAAATATCAGTGGAAAAACACGTTCCTTCTACAGTCCCCTGAAACCACGGAGCACGTACTGACTGTGAATGCTCTCAACCACACTTAAAGAGAAGGAGCTTCACGTCTTGCGTTGAGTCCAAGTTCTCCGGGCTGTGACCTTCTTTTATGTCATATTTGCACAGCACCTGCCATGGTGGTCCCCATCCCCGCAGGAGACGGGAGGAGAAGGGGACCCGCTTCATGGAAACTCAGTCTTTTCTGTTTTATTTTCCTGGGTGCTGGGGCAGTAGGTAGTGCTATCAGAGGAGGGCTGACCCCAGCTCACACGGAAAGCTATTAAAAGTAAAGAATTTTTTACTAAATTTTTTAGTGAAAGTAAAGAATTTTGTGTGCTGTGAGCGGGGGGAGAATGACATTTCACATAAGCACCTTAAAAACGCCAGTTACCCATGTAACCTAGTGGGAAGTGGCCTCCTAACAAATCCATATTTGGTTTTTGCTGGGGTTTGTAAGCGCTATTATAACCCCGAGGAATTATAGAGAAAAGAATGAGCAAACTTCCCGGGACTGCGAACAGAAAGTCCTTTCTCCTTTCGTGAAGTTCTCGCTGCCGTTAAAGGTTTTCCAAGAGGAAGCTGCATTTTTCTCAGCACATTATTACTGTGATGATTTCCCCAGCACTGACAGCACCCGCGGTACTTTCTCATTATTTAGTAGATGTGCCAGAGCCTGGTCTGTCTCCCATTAAAGTCAATAACTATGTCCCTTAATTAGCGGTCACATTACGATCAGTCTCTTAACATCACTATCAATTAGGTGCAGTGTGGCCATGCTCCGTTGCTCCTTTGGATCCTTGGAGGTGAGCCGGGTCCGCGGAGGCTGGGCAGGATCCTGAGCGGGAGCCAGAGCCCAGGGGTCTGGGTGGCATCCACTGAGGGTCACAACCCTCCAAAATGCTCCTTGGAGGAAGAGAGGGTTCTCCCGAAACAACAGAGCCAGCACAGCTGGTTTAATCGCCCCGTTCCGACCAAACGAATAACTTGAAAGTGTCAGAAATTCAATTGTGTCCCTGGAAAAGGCAGCCTTTCCTCCTTTTTCCTCTGCACTGGATCACCGCGGTGACCTTGGCACGCAGTGAACTTTCACCAAGAGCTGGGCTGGGGCCCAGAAATTAAGACGTGCGGGTTTCTAAGGCCAATTACAGCACGTGGGGGTGAATGATAACCGGCTCGGATGCTGCAGCTTGGGCAGCCGGTGCCTTAATAGCGCCGGGTTTACTCTGCTGCGAGCGCAGCACATCAAGGGCTGGTTGTAGACGTTGAGGAGGTACCGAGGGAGTCGCAGTGATTGATGTGTCGTCAGGACTCCTCCAAAGGACCCGACAAGTGGGACGCGGGACGGTGCAATGCAGGTGCTGGGGGCTGCAGCTCCTGTTTGCTGTGCCAGGTTATTTGTTCAGATGGGGATCAGAAGTATTTGCAGCACTTCAGTCAAAAAAAAAAAAAAAAAAAAGAAAGAATGTGCTTTGATGAAGCTAAAGCACAGAATAAACCTGGCTCCCTGCTGACTGTACCAAGGTTTGCTGAAATTTAGCTTATCAGCACATGGTGAGATGTGCTAGCAAAACAGACTAAATGATCTAAACCAAAGCACATGGGGCTGTTATAAACCTCCTATGCCTTAGCATAGAAAATTGCCTAGCACCGCTAATTTTCTCATAACATCCCTCCCCAAACTAAGGGAGATTTTCCCCTGGAAATGTCCGTTTTCATCTATGAAAACTCAGGCTGCCACCTATTTTTCGCTGACCCCAAAGCCTCTGTTGCATTTGCACTATTTAAACTCCTGCTTTTTTCCTATACTGTCGCGTTTCACAACCACATGGTACAGTTGAACTAATTCTGTCTATGGGAAACCAAGGCAGAGAGAAATCTGTGCTTTGCCCTGGGTCCCACAGATTAACGTGGGAACAGCTTGGATCCCAGACCTTTATACTTTGCTCTCTCTCTCCCTTTGTCTTATCGGAGTCAATGGAAGACCCTCCTGACAAGGATAGCAGTTTTCCATATGGAAAGTGACATCTTAATCTCTCTTTTTTGTTGGTTTGGGTGCAGTGAGTATCTGGAAGAATCATAGAATCATAGAATTGCTGAGGTTGGAAGGGACCTTTAAGATCATCAAGTCCAACCATTAACCTACCCTGACAAAAGCCACTTCTAAACCATGTCCCTAAGGACCCCATCTACCCTTTTTGTAAACACCTCCAGGGATGGTGAATCCACCATCACTGCCCTAGTCCGGCTCACCACGCTGTTCCTGATACAGGCCAGGATGCTGTTGGCCTTCTTGGCCACCTGGGCACACTGCTGGCTCATATTCAGCCGGCTGTCCACCAACACCCCCAGGTCCTTTTCTGCCCCCAGCTTTCCAGCCACTCCGCCCCGATCCTGTAGCACTGCATGGGGTTGTTGTGACCCAAGTGCAGGACCCGGCGCTCGGCAGAGGCCTGCCAGCAGCTGGTCCGTGGAAGTAAGACAGACAACTTTGGACCAGAGTGAAACCAGGAGCATTAATTTAAAGACAGAAGGATCTAAAGATGGAGGTGCCCACGTCGCTTCTGGAGAAGACTCACTCTTTCTTATGAACCTCTTTGCTGCATATTGAAGGACAAGCCCCAGCCAGCCCGGCACCGTCCGGTGTGAAAACATCAGTGAATAGTGGTGGAATCAGGACTTTTCCTGCAGGAATGGAGCACATGAGCTGCCACAAAATACTAGCGCGGTGCCCAGGCATCACTTCACCTGGACATTTAGCCCGGACCGCCTGTGGAAGCGGGAGATGGGGATTCGGGGGCCAGAAGCGGGAGCAGCCCCCCCATCTCCACCTCTCTGCCTTTATTCATTTACACCTTGCAGCGGGTTTAATTTATCTAGGTGTGCCAGCCCAACGAAACTTCAGTTTTTTCCCTTAACTGCTGCGATAATCTCCCCTCTGCTGCCTTTTGAAAATAGAAAAAGCCGTGCGGCTAAAATGGACCGTTTTGATGAGTATCTTTGTGCTTTTTCAGCTCTTTCTTTGCTTCACATCATGGAAAACTTTAGAACTTCACCTCAGCACCTGAAGCGCTGATTTCCATTTACATGAATTTCAGACACCACAAAGTGATTCCCCGATAGCTGAGAGCTTTGTTAACGCTTCTTTTTTTTTGAGGTAAAGAATGAAGAAAAGGGTCTGAAAGAAATCCATATATTGTACATAATAACAATTTGCAGTGAAGCAAATACCCTTAATGTCCCAAAGAAAGTTCTTGCAATAAAATATATACAGTTCCCTCTCTGGCTGTTAATTCTTGTTTCACACTTTTTGTCTGCTGAGCTTTTCAATTTTCTGAGCAAGACGAGAAAAATGAGATCTTGGGGCTCGGTGCTGAGGAGCAGGAGCGGGTTCATCGAAGAGACGAGGGTTTTTTTTTCCCTAAACTTGGGTAAATTCGCCTGCCTTTCGCGGGAAAGGTGTGGGGAGAAGGAAAATCCTCGCCCTGAAATAGGGATTTTCCATTCGCGTGGCAAGGTCTCGGGGGGAGTCTCCAGAGGAGAACTTCAAGAGTGGCCACTTAAAAACCAAAATTGTGATACATATTCTGCCACAAAGGTCGTAACTTTTTTTTTTTTTTTTTTAGCTTGGAAAACTGAAAAATGGCTTTGTTTAACAGCAATGTACTTATTCCCCTCGGAACGTGAATGAAGATTAATCCTCAGTCGCACTGGGGGAAGACTCGGCTTTGAAATGACGATTCTAGTGATTTTAAATTAACATATACAGCACATGGAGTGAATTCTTTTCCTCCGAGTGTGTCCACTCTGGGCACTTTTTACCACAATTTAATTGACTGACAATTAGTGTAAAGTAGTCACACATTTTTAAGGCTAGTGTAGGCACTTTCCCACATTAATCTGTAAGTCGGCTGATAATTAATCTGATATATCTATCCTCACCAACCCCAGAGACAGTTTTACCTATCAGATATGAGGCACTTGTTACTAAAAAAAAAATTGTATTTTCATTTAAAATAGCTGAGGAGCAGTGTTTAATTAGTTACATGCTATATATTGCGGACAACTGATTTTCATCCCGACGGGGCTTTGAGTGGTCTGTGTTATATATTTAGCTTTGCTATCAGGCTTGCAAATCATCTCGGGAAATAATTTGCTCCTTTGTGCTTCTCTTCTGACCTCCTCCCTAACGCCAGCAGAAGAGAATGAAAAACGCTATGTCAAAGTTAAGTGTTTTTGGGGTTTTTTGTTTAAACACGGGGTTTTTTTCTAGTCAAGGAAATCTCAAAAAATGAAGGGAAATATTTCTCTCTGGATACTTATCCAACCTGAAGTTGCTTGTGACTTTCTTTGAAGAAAAGAAGAAAAAAAAAAAAAAAAAAAAGGAAGCATTTTGAGGAGCACACTGATGCTCTTGCTTGCATTTGGTTCATGTGTTCATCATCTGAGGCTGGATGAAGTGGATGTAGAGATGCTTCCGCATTTACGTGACGTTTGCCGTTCTCTCTGTACGCAGACCCTCCATAACGTCAGGCTCACGACCAGCACCGACTCTCTTCCGTTCCTTCGCTGTTTCTTCCCTCGTCTCGCGGAGACACCCTACCCCCCGCAGGAAAAGCGTTACCTCGCTGTGCGGTTCTTCTGCATCTTTGCGAGGGGCCGCGCCACCTGTGGCGGTACCTACAGGGAACGAGCAGCATCATATACACGGCAGAAACACGCCATTTCGTGTCTTGTCTCATTTCTGAGCCAGCGCAGCCACCAGCTTACAGTGGCCCCACGATGAAAACCATCCTCTCGGCTGGCTAATACCTATGGTTGAGCCGAGCTGGTCCTTGCCAGGGATAAGAAGGAGCTGGTGGAGCCTTCTGCTTTCTGCTGGGCTCCCCCCTGCCTCCCAAAGCGCCGGTGACTCACGCTTACGTCTTGAACGACGGCAGATGCCTTGCCCAGCGCTGCTGTGACAGATGCTGCGGAAACCATTGGGGACTCTTTTCTTTGCCTAATCAAAGCGAAATATTTAAGCGGGAGAGACCAAGTGGATCCCTTGTTGAATTTGCTGCCTCAGGACTTGCACCAACTCTTCAGTGACTGGGCCCACAAAGCCCCCAAACCCTAGCCAAGGGCTCAAAATCGGGGTGCTCAGCAGGGTCCGGTGACCACAGGCTGGACCGGGCTGGCCAATCTTCCCGATTCAACAATCCTAAATGTATACTGGTCACTCAGCAGCTGGAGATGGTGACAGGCAGCAAGGACATTCAAAGACCAACCCCATCCTGCAATTAACAGCAGTAAAAAAAGCTGCCGCCCTTTGCTTGCAAAGAGGAGCTTCATATAGCTTCTGGGAAACTCCAGGCCTGTCAGCCTGACCTCGGTACCAGGAAAGATCATGGACAGGATCATCTTGAGCGAGCTCTCACGGCAAGCACGGGGCAGCCAAGGGATCAGGGCCAGCCAGCGTGGGTTTAGGAAAGGGAGGTCCTGCTTAACCAACCTGATCTCTTTCTATGGCCACGTGAGCCGCCTTCTGGACGCGGGGAAGGCTGTGGACGTTGTCTGTCTGGACTTTGGTAAGGCTTTTGACACCGTCCCCCACAGCATTCTCCTGGAGAAGCTGGCGAGTCATGGCATAGACAGGTGTACTCTTGGCTGGGTTAAAAACTGGCTGGATGGCCGTGCCCAGAGAGTTGCGATTAATGGGGTGAGATCCTCTTGGCGGCCGGTCACCAGTGGTGTCCCTCAGGGCTCAGTTTTGGGGCCGATTTTGTTTAATATCTTCATCAATGATCTGGATGAGGGGATTGAGCGCACCCTCAGTAAGTTTGCAGATGACACCAAATTAGGTGGGAGGGTTGATCTGCTGGAGGGTAGGAAGGCTCTACAGAGGGACCTGGACAGGCTGGATCCATGGGCCAAGGCCAACTGTAGGAGGTTTAATAAGGCCAAGTGCCGGGTCCTGCATTTCGGTCACAACAACCCCAAGCAACGCTCCAGGCTTGGGGCAGAGTGGCTGGAAAGCTGCCCGGCAGAAAAGGACCTGGGGGTGCTGGTGGACGGCCAGCTTAACATGAGCCAGCAGTGTGCCCAGGTGGCCAAGAAGGCCAACAGCATTCCGGCTTGTCTCAGGAACAGCGTGGCCAGCAGGAGCAGGGAAGTGATGGTGCCTCTGTACTGGGCACTGGTGAGGCCTCACCTCGAGTGCTGTGTTCAGTTCTGGGCCCCGCTGTACAAGAGGGACATTGAGGTGCTGGAGCGTGTCCAGAGGAGAGCCACCAGGCTGGTGAGGGGTCTGGAGAGCAGGTCGTATGAGGAGAGGCTGAGGGAGCTGGGCATGTTCAGCTTGGAGAAGAGGAGGCTGAGGGGAGACCTCATTGCCCTCTACAGCTCCCTGAGAGGAGGGTGCAGAGAGGTGGGGGTTGGCCTCTTCTCCCAGGTGAAGAATGACAGGAGCAGAGGAAATGGTCTGAAGTTGCGGCAGGGGAGGTTTAGGTTAGATATTAGGAGGAATTACTTTACTGACAGAGTGGTCAGGCCCTGGGACAGCCTGCCCAGGGAGGGGGTTGAGTCCCCATCCCTAGAGGTGTTTAAGAAACATCTGGATGTGGCACTTCAGGGCATGCTCTAGTGGCAGAGGTTGTAGGTTGTTTGGTTGGACTCGATGATCTTAAAGGTCCTTTCCAACCATGAAGATTCTGTGATTTCCCCTCAACCCCCAAAGTCCCCCAGGTCTGCAGACACCCCTGTGGCTTAAAGAATAGAAACTTCAGCCAGGCTGATTGAAGAAAAGCCCCTACACAAACATTGGGAGTGTCTTAATCAAGGTCAGAAAGTGCTGCAGCAAAATGAATCGAACCTTAGGGGGGAAAATGGCTTTTCTTTTTAAGAAAGGTGGATACTTCCTTTTGATTTATTTTTTTTTCTTTAGTCAGGATTTTGCAGTGAATCCGTACAGCAACTTCCACTGCAATGTTCTTGGAAATAAATGGACCACACATTATGCGCATTCATTTAAACGCAGCAGATCTATTTAAAAAGAATAGGAGCTGATTGAGTTAGCTTTCTGTAATTGAAAAGGGGCTTGGCTGTACCAGTCTTCTTGCAAAGTAATTTGTCTGCTTGAAAGTTGGATCATCAGCTGTAGTTAAACCTCATTCTGCTTTCAAGATGCTTGTTTTTTGTGTCGCCAGTCCACGCTTCTCCTAAACCACCCTGAGCTTAACTTTCAGTTTAAGCTAGCCCAAACTTCAGTGAATTCAATTAAAACTAGGGGTGAACCCTGCTGCCAGCCCAGTCTAACCACTCCCTCAGTCCCTGACAGCGGATGGTGGTGGGAAATGGTCCTTGGTAAACAGGTGACACCAAGGCAGAGCACAAGCTGCGAGGAATTCTGCTTTTTTTTTGTAGAGATGCTTATTTCATATTCAATTGTGCTTCTTGGACCTAGAGGCTTCCACATCCTCCTGCCCGTTTTGTCTCCTGCCCGGACAGTTGCACAAACCATGCAAAGAGACAGAGTCGCTTCTGGACTTGTAAAACCACTCTCTCCTTTTCCCACTGAATTCTTATGGCATCTTTCCAAATCTTTTGCTACTACTACTCATCTCTGTCTCCTCACTGAGTGTTTTTACCCGCCCACCACAGGTCTTGGATGTCAGCTCTCCTACCGCCCTACTGCTTGCTTCCCTTTGATATCCTCCCTCTCAGAGTAATCCCGAGGAAAAAAAACCTCCCAAAGGATCCCCTTTGCTTTCCGCCTACTCCCATGAATCAGCCAGCGGTTCCCGGCAGCGGGGCTGGGACGAGCAGGTCAGCGCTCAGGGCACATCCCCAAGCCCCCGCGCGATGGTAACGGGGGGAGCTGAGAGCTCAGCCCCCACCAGAGATGCTTTGATGTCCGGAGATCATCAGCTCTTCATTTTGGCTCACATCACTTGGGCTGGCTCTGAGGGCTGCGGCACGCTGCTCCCCTCCCGCGTTAGGCACATCTGCCCCTCAGGGAGGGTAAAGCTCAGCGGGTTCGCTGGGCTGTGACACCAGAGGACGATTGGGGTGCCCCAAGAGCGCAGCAGTTTGTAGGCACAGCTCAAACTGCGGTCAGGCCAGGGGAGAGGTTGATGCCACCCACCCCAGCAAGGAGCCGAGAGATGCGTGCCCTCAAAAGCTTGAGCAGTGAGGAATAAGGAAAAAGAAGCTGATATAAGATCCTTAACCTTCAGGTTAAGGTAATTTAATGCAACTTAACCTCAAAGTCTTTTGACTTTTGAGTGGAGTTGATACCTACATTGATGAAGCCGATACCATGACACCTATGGGCCAGGACAATCAGAGCCAAACCAGCAGCTTTGTTGGTTGTCCCCTTACGCTCAGAGAGGGCTGCAAAGCCCAGGTGGAAGGTGCAGGAGAAGCTGCCCAGCCCCACAGCAGCCACACCGGGTCCACGGGCTCTCCCCAGAGCCGCCACATCCCAGCTGAGGTCTGGAAGAGCTGCTGGTGACGTGGGTGCGTGCCAGACCCCCACGGCATTTCTCCTGATTTGTAGCCTCAGGGGAGAAAAAGCATTCAAGAATCAATATTAGTGGATTTGAAATGGAGTCTTAAATTATCTCAAATTCAGTCATAGTGGATTTACTCCAGAATGATTCCTACAAAAAATTTACTGGTTTTTGACGCAAAGAAATACGTGGCAAGTACAGCATTATATATATCCCACTTCCAGAGCAGAAAAAAAAAATGTGGGAAACAGTAAAAATTCCCTTTCCTTCCCCAAATCTATGTGAAGACCTCCAGTTTTACCTCACAGGGAGCTACTCATGAAAATATAACGATGTAACATTATTTGTGGAATAAACCCCTCTGCATTAATGCTGCGTGTGGCATAGATGCAATAATGGTATCATACATCAACCGTGGTGAGTTTGTAAATACATGCATAGAGAATGAACTGCAAGTTGTTTTTCTTCTCGGCTGTGGGACCAGGTGTCAATAGGTTTAATCAATGTACACTTACGTATTAGTGTAATGCAAGTGAATCTTTTTTTATACTAGGAGAGAAACACCTGCAATAGAAAAACAGCAATATAAATACTTCATCATTTCAGCCACAGCTGCTCCGTGACTCTTGTGCTGAGTTCTAAGAGATCGTAAAACCCGTAATCATTTCCCTCTTCTGCAGCTCGTAGCCAAAACATAATCATAACAAAACACTGAGCTTTGCAAAATGAGAGGGGTGAAACCACGACCCCCAGCAGCGTCCCCAGGGTGGGATGGGGACAGGGATGAGCTTGAGGATGGCAGTACCCCCCATGGAGCCAAACGCCCCAGAAGGAACAGCACCTGGGCCACAGGGGAATAACATTCCACCCTAGCAGCAGGTCCACAGTGAGACCATGAAGCCCCATCCACACACCAGGACCAGAAACAAACATGCCCAGATCCCAGGACAGGGCTTAAATGCAGCAGCTGGGCCAATGGTGAGGGGTGCGCGGGTGGGATCCCAGGTGAGGATGATTAGGGTGGTTAAGGCCCGTTAGTGCACTCAGGCTCCCACCATTTAAAAGTACCAGAGGTAGGAGCAATTCTTTATTTGGAAGATTTTAGCCTTGTCTGCAGTTTGTGCTTTGTTTCCTGGTTCCTAGATGTGCTCCTCGGGTACGTACCACACTATGGCGAGCTTGGAGTCCTACGTGTGTGACATCTCATGCTCATAAGTCTTCTATACTCTGAATACAGTCAAGGAGGGGGCTGCTGGTGGAAAGAGTCTTCTGGTAGTACTTCAAGAAAGGTATGTATTTCTTCATAGATTGTTGTAGCAATAGGCCATTGGTTTGAGTCAAAAAGATTTGGATAAGGATGGCCCAGCCAGCCTGGCAGGTGGATGGGCAGTCCAGAGGTGCTCCTTGGAAAGTCAAATCTGCTTCCTAATGGATGAGCTTGTGGATGGGTCACAACCTGTCTGTCTACTGCCTTTTGTGAAGTGCATTTGGCTGTAATCACAGGTTACGAGGAGGATATGGCCCAGCTGGAGGTGTGTGGGTGGACTGGCAGCTCTGAGTGTGGGGGAGTAAGCCTTGTCTCTAGATGACCCCGGAGGTGTAGGTGAAGTGTGAAGAATGGGGAGCTGTAGGTGTGTGGAGAAGCTAATGGATGGTCAGGTTGTCCTGGAGAAAGTGTCTGTGACACTACCCCAGTGCTGGCCTCATTCTCCCCATCTGCACGTGAGTCATCTGTGGCGAGTCGCTGGGCCCATCCCAGCTTGGCCATGGCCAGCTGCCGGGCCCTTGGGCCTGATCCCTTGCGCTTTCTCCCCCTTTCATGAGGGAAACGGCTCCCACCAGCGAATATCAGAAACTTTTGGTTGTGAGTGTAGTTACATGCCTGTGTGATTTTCCTTAAAGAAGCTTGAAAAGAGTCAAGCTCCATACCCTGATGCACAGATTTTATCTAGTAATTAAAGACTCTTATTGCACCAAGCTCTGGTTTAAAAATAGTTCACAATTCCCCCTGGACTACAGAGGAAAGAAGTAATTCTAAAGCAACATAAGATAGAAAAGCTTATGCGTTTCCTCTCACTTCTGAAACCTGGGCGGGAACCCCTTTCCCAAGGAGGGAATCTGGAAAGTCAAAGTCAGTGGGAGAAAGGGGAGTGGAAGAGGCAATCACAGCAATGAAATATTCATCTTTTTTTTTTTTTTAGAAGAGTCTAAACTCGTTTATCATCCCAAGTGATGGGTGTGGGAAAGACATCCCTAGCGTGGAGAAATGTGGAAGGGGAGAAGGACCAGGGGGTGAAGTTTCACTGTGGCTTGAAGCAACTCCTTGTGAAGGGTGCAGGAAGGCTGGCAGTGTCACCAGGGCATGTCCCTGTCCCTCTGGGCTTGGTGGTGCTGTTTCTGAAGCTCTTTGCTACATGGACCACCAGACCAGCTACCATTTATTGCTCAAAAAAAAAAAAAAGGAGAAAAGTTGGCGTGCTGCATGAAGAAATGAGGGTGGCTCTTGCAAGCAGAAGAACCTGCCTTCCAGCCTACCCTCCACAGCCCAGGGCATCCTCTGAATTGGTCTCTCGCCCAGTGTCTGAAGAATACCAGCATCTCTGTGGAGTGTCCATGATGCTCTGGTGAGAAGCCTGATCCAAGAAGATAATCAAAGAATAGAGACAGGCATCTATTTCTTTACTCTTCTATGGGGCCGGATGGGATCCACCCAAGGGTACTGAAGGAGCTGGTGGAAGTGCTCACAGGGCCACTTTGCACCATTTACGAGCAGTCCTGGACAACCGGGGAGGTCCCAGCTGACTGGAGGTTAGCAAATGTGACACCCATCCACAAGAAGGGCCAGAAGGAGGATCCGGGGAACTACAGGCCAGTCAGTCTGACCTCGGTGCCTGGGAAGGTCATGGAACAGATCATCCTCAGTGCCATTACATGGCACTTGCAGGAGAACAGGGTGATCAGGTCCAGTCAGCATGGGTTTGTGAAGGGCAGGTCATGCCTATCAAACCTGATGTCCTTCTGTGATAAGGTGACCCACTTAGTGGATGAGGGAGAAGCTGTGAATGTTATCTACCTGGATTTTTGCAAGGTTTTTGACACCCTTTCCCACAGCATTCTCCTGGAGAAACTGGCTGCTCATGGCCTGGACAGGTGTACTCTTCGCTGGGTTAAAAACTGGCTGGATGGCCGTGCCCAGAGAGTGGTGGTAAATGGAGTTAAATCCAGTTGGTGTCC
>VXBH01009599.1:50976-63716 GCA_013400035.1 Rynchops niger
CGACTGAGGGAGCTGGGGGTGTTCAGCCTGGAGGAGAGGAGGCTGAGGGGAGACCTCATCACCCTCCACAACTACCTGAAAGGAGGGTGTAGAGAAATGGGGGCTGACCTCTTCTCCTCGGTGACAGGTGATAGGACGGGAGGAAATGGGTTCAAGTTATGTCAGGGGAGGTTTAGACTGGATATTAGGAAACATTTTTTCACTGGAAGGGTTATTAAACATTGCAACAGGCTGCCCAGGGAGGTGGTGGATTCACCATCCCTGGAGGTGTTTACAAAAAGGGTAGATGGGGTCCTTAGGGACATGGTTTAGAAGTGGCTTTTGTCAGGGTAGGTTAACGGTTGGACTTGATGATCTTAAAGGTCCCTTCCAACCTCAGCGATTCTGTGATTCAGCTTGATGCTATAATAAGGTGAAGGTCACCCCATGTGCTGGTGGTGTCAGGGTGATGCATGGCTGGGGGGGACCGCAGGCGAGGGAGGAGCATCCCTCCAGCCCTGGCGTGCGCCCCCTCCTCCCTGCCGTGCTGCCGGAGCCGTGACACTTGCCGCACACATCACCCAAATTACACGCACAGCTGTTCCAGCACCAATTAGTCATGTGACATTTGAAACATCAAATATTCTCTCCCTGCTTATCAACACTGTAATTATGGCCTGTCAGGGCTTTATGCTCCTCTTAAAATAAACACCCAAATGTTCACGTTAACCCTTCAGCGCTCTGCTGTGGCGGGCTTTCACGGCGGCTCGTGAGGCAAGTGGGGACCACAGGGCTCCTGTCACGGGGCAAATTGGGGCAGAAGTGACTTGCACAGGGCATGGAGTGCCTAGCCCAGGATTAGGACCTAAACTCTCAACTTTCTACTCAAAAGGTGTTATAGTGTGTCACCTTTTTGGTGTACATGTGACGTTAGAAATGCACTGAAGCTACCTTGGCTATGGCGAAGTTTTGGAGCAACCTGGATGGAATTGCTAATTTTTTTTTTGAAAATGCCCTTTTCCCTGCGAGACACGTTTTTTACTGTGTAATTGAAGTTTTACCGGAAAGAACGCCGTTTTAAGGGAGCGTGTTTTCATCTTGTCTAGTAAAAGCCAATTTGCTTTTTCTCTGTCAGCCGCAGATGCTCTGTGAGGGCGAGGGAGCCTCGCGGCGCTTTGGGGCGGTGGGGGGAGAGGTCAGGCTTTACTGAAACGCACAGAGCGAGTACCCGCACTACCTTACCACTGCTGCAGGCTGAATTTTTCAGATACAGATGATCTGGGTCACCTCTCCCAGGCCACTTCTGCTTTTTTTTGGGAGACGCGCTTGGCAGCCTGGGCTCGAGCCCCCTGGCGATGTCGGGTCGGGAGGAAGGGGCACCGACACAGCCCGCCCTGCTCCTGCCTCGGGGGGGGTGTGTGCTGGGCTCTCCGGCTGTTCTTTGGGCTTTGAATTCCCCAGCACTAAAATCACTGATTAAGTAAATGAGCAGAGAGAGGCTGCGGGAGAGGTCGTGTACATGCATTGGCTCTGAGTGACAGAGCCGGCTCCGTTCTCACCTTCTCGGTGACCTTATTCTCTCTTCGCTCCTCATGCCTCCCTTGGCTTTGCTATGCAGCATTTTGTTTGGAGACTTGAAGCTATACGGCGCACTGCAGTTAATAGTAATGACGTGCAAGCTTCGGGGTGGTTGGTTTTTTTTTTTTTTTCATTATTCTCTATTGCTGCTTAATGACCTAAACATCTTGAACACTTTTGATAAGTTGGCTGAGGTGTATAGATTAAATTCCTGGAGTTTGTGCTGTGAAGGGCTCTTAGTGATGAGCAATGATGCGGAGAATCTGCAGCTCCCGGGGCCTGGGACACGCCGCAGCGATGGGGGGGACCACGGCCCAGCTCAGGTGAAGAGGCCCTGCTTTGAGTGCAGCTTCAACATCTGCTTCTGCAGCAAATGGCAGTGGAAAGCAGGGAAGAAGGGTGGTGAGAATGGCTTGGACTGAGAGAATCACAGAATGGCTTGGGTTGGAAGGGACCTTAAAGGTCATCCCGTTCCAACGCGCTGCCTGGGGCAGGGGCAACTCCCACCAGCCCAGGTTGCTCCAAGCCCCGTCCAACCTGGCCTTGGACACCTCCAGGCATGGGGCAGCCACAGCTTCTCTGGGCAACCTGGGCCAGGGGCTCACCGCCCTCACAGAAGGGAGAAGCTCAGCTGTGTCCCAGGCAGCTCCTTATGGGTGTCCCATAGGCCTTCCATTACCCAGTTTTCTCTTAGCCTTGTGGTTGTTTATTTCTTGAAGGGCAGAGCTTGCTGCTGGTTTTCATCTTGAAGGGCAGCACTAATCCTTTGCAACGCGGCAGGGACAGTCACCCAACTTGTGCTTTTGCATCCACTCTTTAAAAAAAAAAAAAAAAAGCAGCAGTAATTTCATTATTTTACTGAATTTATATTTTCAAATAACCCTTTTCCTACTACCTGTTATTTTGCAGTTAGAGGATGATGTTCTGAAACCTCGCTTTTCCTCCAGGAGCTGTGTTGGGTGCTGCCTTGTGCTGGCTGTTGGTCGGACCTGGAAGACGAGCTCTTGCACAGCTCTTGGTGCCATGCTGGCCAGGTGGAAACCCCCTTTGCTGGTCCCTCAGCTTGCCCTGCTCTGCTCGGTGGGTCTGTGTCAGCGATGTGGCAGATGCAAACACGGCCGGAGCCCGGAGCCTTCAGCAGGGATGCTGCTAATGAGGGGTATCAGCCCAGCGTGGTGTCTCGGCGCAGGCTGGCAGGTGCAGCCCGGTGTTTCTCTGCTTCTGAAGGGCTATCAGCCATTCCAGGACCTGAATTTGCAAAATGGCTTTAGCGCAGCCCCTAAAAATGCTGTCCGTAACGTGTCCCTGCTCTGCTGGGCCCTTCAGAAACCCTTGAGTTTTGTATGTGTCTGGTGTTTCTAAGGGGATTCGGTGAGGTGGAACGGGCCCATAGCTGTCCGATTGCCAATATCTGCACCACAGCGTGCGCTGGGCACGACAGCCTCTACTCCGAAATATTCACAAAAGTTGTGTCTCCAAAAAGACCTGGGCAAATCGTGACTCCAAGCACAGCTGCTCAGCATCTGTCTTTGAAAATGTGCCTCTGTAAGAGAAATGCCTATTACCCGCTGACTGAGGAGAGCGTGCCTCAGTTTCCCCTCTCGCACAGGCCAGCCCAGCTCTCTGACAGCCCCTGGGACGGGCTGCTCTGCCCCTCACATCACCCAGCTCCAGCCCTTCCCTGCTCCCTGGGAGCAGTTGGAACAGCCCAGCTCAGCTTCAGCTTTCAAACCCCGAGCGTTACGCAGCCTTTCCAGCGCTTTCCCTGAGCTGCTATTGCTGCAGGCTCCGCTCCACGCCAAAAGCAACTGCCCTTGATGAAGCCGAGCGCAAATCCTTCAGGTCTCCAAGTCTCCTGGGCCGGACACAGCAGGCATTTCCCTGGTCTCCACCGTGCTTTTACCCTGCAATTCCCATATCCCCGGAGGCTGCAGCTTCCCAAATTCTTCCCTTGTGCCCGACAGCAGAGTTGTGTGTGTCGGAGGGGGTTCAGAGCATGAAATACCTGCTCTGGGTGTCGTAGCTGGAGCCTGGAATTCATTGCTTTGTGAGACAGTCTTGTGGTTTGTCTAAATGTGACAATTCATGTTAGTGTCTTGCTTTGATACCAAAATGACATTTGATTTGTTTGTAATAGGAAATGAATGAAAGTCAGAAATATGTTACTGTGAACTGCAAACGGAAGATCCTCATCTGAGGAGGTCAACTGCCCTTTTTCTGTAGCTTGTAAGATATGATGTTATTGATGCTGTCACAACCCCCTTTGGAAATTTTGGGATAAGAAATACTACAATCTGATAGAAAAATATTTTGCGGACGAACCGGTTATTCTTCTTCTGTGAGAGATACCTCAGACACCGGTGGGAAGGCTGTTCCTGGGGGAGCCCTGGCGTGGCTGCCCACGAGGATGTGGCCACTCCGGCCCTGCCCGCGTGGTCCAGGCCCAGGGGAAGGCTCCGTCCCCCTGTCTCTGGGGCTCTTGTTGCCATGCTGTGGGGCTGCTGCCACCTTGCTCATCCTTTGGGTGCAACAAGACCTTTCTCTTGACTTGAGATTTCTTTTTTCTTTTTTTTTCAACCCCGTGATTCCACACAGGAAAACTCCCACTGGCCAAATCCCTGCTCAGAGCACTAAATTTGTACAGCAATTTTTTTTTTTTTTTTTTTAACCATGCAAGAGATGTGTAAATATCAATATGCAGAAGTTTGTCTTCATCTAGCATACACCACTCAACCTCTTCATGCCCAGCTGTGCTCTCCCTGCCGGTGCCCAGGGCACTGGGAGGCACTGGTGTGGCTCAGCTGTGAACTGAGTTGCCCGGCCTCAGCTCCGGATCTTCTCGCTCACAAATTCCCAGTCCAGCCCAGCGGAACCACAGCTTATAGCTGCCGGTGTGTGCTTAGATACCCGGAGATAGCGAGGATGCTGTTATCGGTGCTTGTCCCTTACATGGCGTTGGGAAACTCGCGCTGACTGCTGTTGGCAGGTACACAATTAACCTTGCTAATCAGCAGCTCTCCCAGGAAGGAAATGTACTGCTCCTGCGGGGAATTAATTTTTTTACTTCAGGTTGATTGAGATTCATGCGCTTCAGTATTTTAGCGCTCCCCGTGCTCTGGCTGGAGCAGGAGGGATTTTTCCCCTGCCAGCGCAAGGCGGAATTGCTCTGCGGAAGCTGGTGTCTCCCTGCAAATCTGGGCTGGGAGCTGCTGGAATCCTTAGTGCCACTTACAGAAATACAGGGCAAGAAAGACAAGGGCTCAAATACAGGGGAAAACACCAAGCGAACTAAAGCAGGAGGGAGAAAAAGAGGCTTCAAAGTGGGATTTTGTGGAATCCTGGAGGTGGGCTCTGTTGTGCTGTTAGCTGGTCCCCCAGACCCCAGTCTAATGTGGGTCCTGCCAGCTCCTGTGGTAATTTAAAAATCAAAGATAAACCGAGGTGGAGAGCTTCGGGCTCTGTCCCGAATGCACAGAAGAGGCTTTGTTGGCAGAGGTGGCTGGAAAAGCCTGCACTTCAGTTATTTACCACCAAAGGCAGGGTGTGAAGGAGTGGGTGCTGCCCGGTGACCCCCCCGGCAGCCCCCAGCCCTGGGGTGCACCCACCAGCAGCCGGAGAGCGGCTGGACTTTGGCAGATGTTGTAGCAGGCTCTAAAAGCAAAACCTGGCCCAAACCACGGATGCGGGGAACTTGCAACTTCTCAATACTAATTTTTCCAGCAAACACCCTGCGGAAGGAACGTTTTTAGCTGCATCATGATGAGCTGCAAACCCTTTCTGCAAGACAGACCTGCACTTTGCTGACTTGAGCCACCTTCCACGACAGAAAGCGGGTCCCCGAATTTGTGCGAGAAGGACGTTCTGCACAGGCGCGTACGTTTACAGGCAGTATTTATGCGAGGAAACGCACTATAATTTTTAAAGGCTGTCCTTGTGCCAGCCCATCTTATAAAAGACCATCTGAACACGCAGGTGTGGGGCTCCTGCTCAAGAGTTCTGGGTCAAGGCATCACTGGAGCCCCCATTCCTTTTACTCGCCGCCCTTAGCACTGCAGATACACGGCTGGGGAGGAAAGCAGCTCTGCATCCCAGTGCCCGCTCCAGAGTGGTGGTGGCCTGAGAGATGCTCGCTCTTCACTTAATAAAATCATCGCTCTTTCTAGGGTGTTTTTCCCTAGCTGAATTTATCAGTTTAAACAGCTCAACTAAAAGGCCAGCAAAAAATCCTTAAGGGCGCTGCCTTTCATCACTGATGAGAAGATGAAATGCTGTACAAACAGATTGCAGAGATGTGAAAAACAGCATTGAAAATAGACCCCAAAAATCAAAAGGAAAGGAAAAATTTCCCAAGCAAATATTTACCTCTTCTCTATGTGTTACCCCAACCAAGCCTGGCATGGCGACGCTGCCCTGGGTACCCTGGATGTGCCTTTGCCTGATGGATTAAAATTACTTCCTTGTGTCTGGTGGATTATAGAGAGGTTTCGTGGTTGTACCCTGTGCGGTTCCCATCCTGTAGGGATTCATCCCCGCAGAAAAGCATTCAGAGACCCAACGGTCCCCATGCTCCGGGCTGCAGAGAGGTTTATTTCACTAGAAAATCAACCATAAAGTTGGTTCTGGGGCTCAAGGAAAGCCTTGAACTGGTACCCAGTCCCTGTCTCAGTATGCTGTCAGGCTGTCTTGTCTTCTCTAGAACCGTGTAATGTTGAGAAAGTAAATGTAATTTATTATTTTTTCGGTTCAAAAAGCTTAATGTTTTGCAACTTGCGTATGCTTATTTGCTTCACAAGAAACAGGAGATGCCACACAGCATAAATGTGTTATGCGCTGAGAGCGCATTAATTCTTTATCTTTCATATGCTGGAGATACCCTGGAGTCAGTGAGCAGGAGCTCTGCCAGATTCAAACCAAATGTATAAAAAAAAAAAATAAAAAGGTAGAGACACTGAAAATAAGGACCAGTGAGAGACTCTTACACTGTCTTCACTGTCTGTGAAGCAGCAGTCACCTGGGGGGGGGGAAGTTTTGAAACCATCCAGGTAAGTCAATTAGTTTTGCTTCATTTCTTCCCAGTTGTTGCTTTGCCTTATCACCTTTCGCCACATTTTGCTAGAATATGGTGATGTGCACCATGGCTGCTGCCGGTTGACAGCTGATGGTAAATCCAGGTGGATGCTCGTGGCTTCCTGTGGGGATTATCTGGAAAGAATACCCTTGGGGGGTAATAGGACTCGGCTTATTTGTGGGGCTGATGGCTGGTTTTGACCAGTTCCACCTTTTCCAAGTGCACAAACCCCCTGATCTTTGGCCTGGCGTACGGGTATGGTCAGGATGAACTGGAGGAACGCGGTGTCTGGTGGCTGTAAATCCTTGGTGTCGATAGAGTTTTATTTTATTTGGGGAATGTCTGGAGGTGGGGGTTTCAGGGAAAGTCTATTTACTGGTCTCATTCCCATCTATCTGCTCTGCCTTGAAACAAGTCAGCAGCCCTTTCTGGAGGCGGGGGGGCAGTCAGGGTGTCTGGGCTGCTGGAGTGGGGTGGGTGGAGGGACCGATCCTTTGCTGGGGACCCTTTTGGTTGTGGTGGGTGGTTTGGGGACGCTGCTCAGCTGGCAGCAGCCATCCGGAGCCAAGGGCTAAATTCAGCCCTGGTGCAGGGCACTGATGGGGACTTCTGTCCTGCAGCACTTTCATAGGGTTTTAACGCTATGGAGTTAAAAACTAAAGGTAAACTGGCCCTACCTCCCAGGGGTCAGTAGCGTTTGAAAACAATCTGGAGCTGTCAAAATGTTTCCTTCAGGTTGTTTTCGGCAGGGAGCTGACCTGCTTGGGCTGCTAAGAGCAGAGCCCAGCGGTTGCACCGCGCCAGCCCGGCAGTTTCACAGATGCTTGTCAGAGTTCAGCAGGAAAAGGATCCGCAGGATTTTGGGGAAAAGAAGGCTGTCCGTCAGCCTCCTTTAACATAATCCTCACCACCCTCACAGGCATCACAGCAGTGTCCTCTGAAGGACATCACATGTGTCTCCCTCTTCCATCCTTGCTCTGGTACCTTGGCTGCAACCCTGTCCTGGGTACCAGACCCTCGTAGCTGACTTCCCGTGATGCTCTGCCATGGAAAACCAACTCAATCTTAGTGCCAGCTGGTGTCCATCTCTGAGCTGGGCAGCTTGGGGGTTACTCTGCGTGGAGCTGCCTTTTGCCCTGGAGAAGGAGCCAAACAATTCTGCTGGCTGAGCAGCGCTTGGCAGCGGTGCAATAAGGCATCGAGGGCACCACACTGAACAGCGAGGGTTAAAAAAGGTGTTGACGAGCAACTCATTAATTAAATGTCATTCGTCTGGGCCAGGGGTCCTGTGACAAATGGCATATCACTCTATAGTTAGAGCCTGTATCGTAATGCCTGTGTACAAGCGGCGCTGCATGGAGGCTATTCAGGCAGCTCTATTTCCGGCATTTTCTAACTTTTGTGCGCTTGCTTTTGCAATCTGAATAATGTTCTTTTAAGTGTAGAGTTTGGGTTGTTTTTTGTTTGTTTTTTTTTTTTTTTTTTTTTTTTTTGGTTGTTTTTTTATTNGATGTAATTGTAATCTTGTTCTACATAATTTAATGGCATCAGGGCAGGAGACTTTTATCCAGGGCTGGAGGTGATTGTCGGGCTAGCTTGTTAAACAGCTGAGGTGACGCGAGGGAAGGACAGAGGTGCGGATTTGCAGGCACATAACGGAGAAGAGGAAGAGCCCACCCAGGGGTGTGCACGCACAGCCCCTGCAGTGGGTGGGATGGCTGGTGAGCTCGGGGCAATGCTTACTGCATTGCCGGGCAGCTCCTGCACACCCGCTGCCTGTGGGGTGTGAAGATCATCACCAAGATATCCGCACCACGGATGCAGAAGGCATGAAGTGGCTACTTGGGACTTACTCAGTGCCCTGTGTCTGATGGCATGGCCAGGGTGGACCGCCTGTCTGTTTCTTAGCATGAGGTGTGAGAGCTTTGATGGTTATCTCAGGCATGGGGCAGCAGGGTTTGGTGGCCGGGGATGTGGTTCAGCCCAGCAGAAGGGTTAGTGGCCAACAACTGCATGAGAGGGCCCTGGATGCTCCTTCTTTACAGTCCCATTTGGAGACCCTTGAGTCAATTGTGGTAATGGGTCCACAGCAAGCTGCTGGTGGTGATGGCCGGCACCAAAGTCAAAGGGCTGGTGGCACCAAAGCCTCCTTGCCCAAGCATCTGAATTTGGGTTAGTGCTGACCCAGTTGACACAGCTCTGATGATGGGAAGTGGATGGCATTATGGCTTTGCCTCTCCTGCTTTCCTGCATGTGCTGACCAGCATGGCCAAGTCCTCACCGGGAGAGAGGCCAGAAGGGGTGAGAGAGGACTCCAAAAGGGCATGAGGGAACAACATATTTCCTAGATCATTAATTTGCTATTTGCGGACAGAATGTTATTGGCTCAAGATGAAGGACTGCCAGAGACGGCAGCAGAAACCTGGGATTGCAGATGTTTTTCTCTTCTTCAGGTGACTGCTCGTAGCACAGAGCTAATGACAGGACACTGGAAAATCAGGACCAGTGAGTGCCCCCCAAATTCCTGCGCACGCACCGTGTCCACAGAGCTGTGGGGGCACCACTTGCTGTCAGGACAGGGACACTCCAAGCTGCCCAGGCTCCCCGGTGCCCCTCTGCGAGACGGGCTGCGGTCCCTCACTCCTGGCTCAGGATTAACCCCCTGGTTGGAGATATCATGTAAAACCCTCCTGGTTTTGACAGGAGAGGATCTAAATTCCCTCTAGTGCCGGTTCTAATTTTGAAGCTCCTTAGCATGGGGAAAGCCTCCTGGAGAGCCCTGCCTGGTGTCCACCATATGACACTTCGAGTAAAAAGAGTGAAAAATGGAGTATAGTGGAGTATTAGCAGAAAATCAGATTTTTAAACCTGATTTTATTGGTTGATCAAATTCTCCACTCACAGCCAACTCCATCACAGCTTCTCTCTCTGCTCCCGTTCATTTGACAAGACCTGTCTGTACCCAAGGCACTTGCCGACCCAATGTTGGGGTGTCCTTTCCCCAATGTCGCTGGGTGCTGCTGTCCCCAGAGCCCAGCCCAACATTTCTGCAGACCTTTGTGTGGGTTTTGACATGTTTGCAGTCCCTCCTCGCCCGCGGCCCAGCTGGTGGGACCCAGATCTGCTGATTTATCCTGATGCCTCTGGTGCTCACCGCGGGGATGTACCGTGAGGGGACCTGAGCAGTTAAATATTCAGTCCCAAAAGAGCTGAATATCATGTTGCTCGGTAATGCAGCATGTCTTGAAGGTGGCTGACCCGTGTATCCACTCCGTGCCATGGAAGAGGAGGTCTGTCTTCAACTTCTCCTCTTTGATAAACAGGGGGCGTAAAATATCCCCCGTGACTCTGGAGAAGGTGAACCCTTTGGGTCAGCAGTTGTGCTGGAAAAGTTTCCATTGCAATTTCTGCAACAGGCTTTTCTGAGGTTTGCCTGATACAAACCCCTTTGAGGTTGCTGGTGAGTTAATGGTGCTGCACCAGAGCCTGTATGAGCCAATGTGAGTGGTGAGCACCTACAGAGAGCATGGGTGAGGATGGCTTCGTGGCTGGAGGAAATACCTGCTTTCCACATGGATTCACTCTTTGGGCTGCTCGTGAATCCTGATTTGTTTGAAATCAGCAGAGGTTTGGCTGCTGATCTCAGTGGACAAAGGTCAGATGTCCAGACTGGACATTCTCTTTCCTTGGAAATTTTTCCTCAGTTTTTGGTTTTTATACTGAATACTCAAAACTTTTAGCTTCTAGTTCAGAGAGTAGCTACTCGTTGGGAAGCAGAGATGCGTGAAGGACCACGCGTTGTGCCCATGAAATGAAATCCTGGGCGTTATTTCCAAACAGGACGTGCCACTTGCACAAGAACTTCGTGGCCCTGGCCTTGCCCTTGGGCGCATCTCCAGGGACAGGTCTGTGGGCAGGAGAAGCGGGGGCAGCTAGACCAAGGGTTGTGTGTCTGGTGTGTCCTGGGGAGTCAGACTGCCAGGAGTGAGGTCCCCGAATGTCTTGGGCCCTGGGAACCCCCCCACGTGGAAGCCGATGAACCTTGTTTCTCCCGAGCAGAGCAGAGCATCCCGCTTATTCATGTTTGCTATTTGGCTTTTTCCCTGCCTGCTTTCCCACTCCTTCCTAGAGGCTGTTTAATGGAAAACCCTCAGACTGACGGGACTTCCCCGTGGCGGTTGACACGCTGTGAGACAGCACACTCTGCCGCAGATGTCCTGCCCTACGTTTTGCTGCCGGGTGGGAGTTAATGTCTAATACCTGGAGGCTGAGACCCACCAACTTCTGCGTGCAGGGCTGGGAGACACCATGTGCCAGGGACGAAGGAGAGCGGCCGGCGGTGGGAAATGAGCTGCTGCTGGTGATAACTTGCTTTCCCATCCGTTTTTAAGCATATGGTAAAGTGGAGCATAGGAAGCGGCAACTAATTCCACCGGGACTCCCCCCATGTTGGGTTTTGCAGCCTTCTGCGGTTTCAGCAAGCCCCCGTTGCATTGTTCAGCTGTCTTGCTGTATTAATGGCTTTGAACCCTTGCTCGTAAGGGGAGTGATTAAGGTGTTGCCACTTAGTCATCAGACTTTGCTTCCTCCTTAATCTGTGATGGATATAACAGAGCTTCTCTGCATGGCGATTAAAGCCGTTATGCTAAGCACCAGTACAGGTTAGGGGTGGACCTGCTGGGAAGTAGTTCTGAGGAGAAGGATCTGGGGGTCCTGGTAGACAGTAAATTATCCATGAGCCAACATTGCGCCCTTGTTGCCAAAAAGGCCAATGGAATCCTGGGCTGCATAGGGAAGAGTGTGGCCAGTAGGTCGAAGTGGGTCATTCTCCCCCTCTGCTCTGCACTGGTGAGGCCGCAACTGGAATACTGTGTCCAGTTTTGGGCTCCCCAGCTCAAGAGGGACAGGGAACTGCTGGAGCGAGTCCAGCGAAGGGCAACGAGGATGGTGGAGGGACCGGAGCATCTCCCTTATGAGGAAAGGCTGAAGGAGCTGGGACTCTTTAGCCTGGAGAAGAGAAGGCTGAGGGGAGACCTGATTAATGTTTACAAGTATCTAAAGGGTGGGCTGAAGGAGGATGGAGCCAGGCTCTTTTCAGTGGTTCCCAGTGACAGGACGAGGGGCGCTGGGCGCAAGTTGGAACACAGGAAGTTCCGTTCAATCACACGGAAGAACTTCTTTATGGTGAGGGTGACAGAGCCCTGGAACAGGCTGCCCAGGGAGGGTGTGGAGTCCCTTCTCTGGAGACTTTCAAGCCCCGCCTGGATGCAGTCCTGAGTGATGTGCTCTGGGCAATCCTGCTTTAGCAGGGGAGTGGGACTGGATGATCTCTAGAGGTCCCTTCCAGCTCTGAAGATTCTGTGATTCTGTGTCTTCCACGTGGAAAGGTTTCAAAGTGCTTTTTCTTTTTGCCCACTTGACTTTTGTGTCTGGAGCTGCCCGGCAGCCTCTGGCACAACAGATCCTTTTCTTGTGACCTGGAGTTAAGTGTGCGGGTGGCTGGGTATGAAAGAGTGCTTTTATAATTGAATACAGAATACTAACTGTAGTCACGCAAAAGAATAGCCATGTTGGAGACTTCAAGGAGAGACAGATGATGATGAAACCTTCCTCAGATACATTATCCCATGATATATTAGAAAATCTACCCTAGGAAACTCTTTCTTGACTATTTTAGCCTGAGTTGAGTGGGAAGCGTGTTTTTGATTCCACAGCATTTTAGCTGTCTGCTTTTCCTATCCTGCCTATGGGATGAGAAATGAAAATCTTCAAATTTTTCTGCAAACTGAAAAACCTGGAGGGGAAAAAAATAAATTGGGTCAATATAAAGAGCTCGGTGAGAGACTGGCAAACCACTTCATTCAGGTTCAGATTTTGTTTGTGTGTTTCTTCCAAATTAACTTTTGAAAAAGAAAATAAAAAAAAACCGAATGGTGTATTAGAAATGGTGCCTTTAGAAATGAAGCTGGTTTGGGGTGAACTGAATGGCAAAACCAGTGTTTCAGCAGTTTTCTAATTTTTTTTTTTTTTTGCAGAAATGTATTAGAAATGGAGGATACTTTAAAAAAAAGAGCCATCTTTTTTTTTTTTTTTTTTTTTTTTTTTTTTTTTTTTT
>VXBH01009599.1:63731-120168 GCA_013400035.1 Rynchops niger
TATAGGAGGGGCTGATCCCGCTGTGCTGTACCAGAGGGGGTGAACACATCTGCTCCCCTAACCCTGACCTTTCTGACTCCTCCTGGAGACCCTTCTTCTCACCTCTTTTTCTTGAACTTCCAAAGTAAACACACCTTTTCTGTGTTTTGGATGAGAAAGCCGATTCCCCGTCTCTGCTCATCTCTTTTTATGAGTCATTTGCTGCTCTTCTGCCTGGAAATGGCCGTGCTTTAGTATTGCTGGACATAGAGAGTTTGCAGAGCATTTTTAGAATGAGCGTCTTGTACCCTCTACATTACAATAAAATCACTAGGCAATGAAACACGCTGAGTTCTCACCTGAATAAAAGTAGTTCAGATAAAAATATATACTCACCTACTACCTCCTTGTATGAAAATGGAGAACTATAAAAAGTAGACAGGCTTGTAAGGAGGTTTCTGACAATGTTAATGTGTTTTTCAGTGTTTGGAGACATTTGATTCATTTAAAGCCTGGTGTGAATTCACCTAGCAGCATTTCCATTATTTTATTTTTTTTTTCCCCCCTAGATCATTTCTGAAGGACAAAAAAAAGCCCTTTGCGTGAGACAAGGCTTATTTTACACTCGGCAGCTGCGCGTCTGGGCTGAAAAATGGCTTGTTGGGGGGACCAGCACGTAGCTGGAGGCTGCCTGGCTTTGCTGGGCAGCGTGTGAGGCATCCACCCCTTCTGGTTCACTCTGGTTCCTCAAAACATATGAGGGGACTCACGTGCCGCTGCCCCGCCTGGGTAATGATAACAGATAAATGCCCCTTTCCTCCTTCCCCATGTCTCTTAATTTAATAGCTTTTATCCTCTTTGAGGTAGGCATTACTCATAGTAAGGATCAGTGATGCTCTCCGAGATGACGATCATGTTGGTCACGGCTGCGTGACTGATCCCGACCTTCGCTTGGGTGAGAAAAATGGAAGGAAGGAAATGTGGCTGGAACAGCCTCCAAAAAAAGAGAAAATGTTCAAAATGTTTGGTGAGCCGAGCAATCGCTGATAGTTTTGTTTCATGTCAGAGGAAAAATCATATTTATTTTTCAACCTTTCTTATTAAAAAAAAAAAACCCTAAGGTCACCCTCCTCCCCCAGCCTTTCAAAGTCAGTTCAGACTGGAGAATGGAAACATCTTGTTTTCAAAACACTGAAACAAAATAATTTATATTTGCCCTGGCTTTTCACTTTTTCATGCACAACAAAAACAATGTGGCAAAGTTTGTATAAACGGTTGAGAGGTGTTTGGGTACGCCACAGACTGCACTGGCTTCTTTCTGAAAAATGGAGTGCTGGGAAGTGACAAGTGTTCAGTGGAGCAGAAAAGTGAGGGTTTTTTCCCAAATCTTTGCTGGACGAGGAGCAGCACAGCGGCTGCTGGAGAGCTGATGCTGCCGTTCTCAGGCTCTGAGTCTGCGCAGGAGGTTGTGGTGCTGCAGATATTGGCCCAATCCCCTTGAATGGCTGTGGATATTGTAATAAGGGCACGACTGCATGAGAAGGGAAATTTGCTGAGCGATCTTTAAGGTGCTGTTACCCTGAAATTGCCGTTCCCTCTAGAGTTGTGTTGCTGTGAGGTCACGGCTTTCATAGGCAAACAGGAAAGTCCGCTTGGACCAGGCTTGCACCAACCGGTCCTTTCTCAGCACCTTCCTCCATTCAACACTTCTGTGGCTGGTGAGGAGGATGGAGATGATGTGAAGCCAGCAGCACCCCTGGCCTTGCCTTGGGACCCCATTCCCTTCTTGTCCCTCAGGTTTGAAATCACTGCACTTGTATCTTCTCGAGATGTGCAGGCTCTTGTGTGTCCCGAGCCCTCTCTCCTTTCTCTGTTCACCCCGAACTCACACTGGAGTTGGGTAGGTTTCCACACTGGGTACCTCTTGTGAGATAAAGTGACGTCTCCTCAATTAGGAAAGCTAACGAAAATAAGCTCTCTGTTGTCCTAGCTGGTGACATTTAGTAAGTCTGCTGCAAGGTGCCAAGTTTCAGAGTATTACAGCAGGGATGTTCACACATCAGATTCAGATGTTCCAGAATAGAAATAAGACCTAACATAAATAATCTAATTAAGAAAATGACAACTGTTTAAAGGCGGTGTGAATTTGGCACCTGGAATACCTCTGCATGCTTTAAATCCCATGGGGGTGCCTCTCACAGCCTCCTAATGCCTTTGCATACGGTGCTGCTGTTTGCATGTCACGCTTTTCCGTTCAGGGGGGTTTGGAGCACTGGTTGCTCCCCGCTGTCCCGAAAGCCCAGCTGGGACATCATGAGGTGAAATAGTTGTGGTAGGAAGAGCCAAAATCCGTCTCAGAAACGTGATGGATTTGCCTGATCACTGGATTTTCCCTACCATGTATTTCATGTTCATTTAAGCTGCCGATAGGAACATCAGGGGATAAATGTGCTATTAAAATGGAAGCAGAGAAAGAAACAGCACAGGGTAATATCCCCTCTGAAACACAACCTCTCCTCGTGGCAGCAGGAGTTGTCAAAATCGTGTTTGCAATGCTAACACTTCGGTAGGGGGTTAACCCTGCCGGTGATCACACGGATAATTCCCTTTAAAATTATTGTTTTACCTCGCTCCAGCCAATTGCTCAAGTTGTTTTGCTATCCCGCAGATCTTTCCGTTAATGTCAACAAAATGATTATAGACTGCAACAGCCTCAAGATGTTTCACCCACCGGAGCGCTGGTGAAATGTTTATGGTGCAACATGTTGAAAGCAGTGTTTGATGTGTAAACGTCAGGAACAATCAGCTTTCCTGTCACCAGAACAAAAACGCGCAAATACAGGTGCCGAAAATGTCATACACGCAACCAAAGAGTGACTTTATCGCAGGCCATGTAAATTGTCATGTAAATGGCCAACACCAGTGTCAGTAGCGGTGTGGAGAAGCCACCGCAGCTCTTGGCTAGTGATGCCGTGTGCCATTTCTGATTTGTGAATCGCATGGTCCTTCCTTCGGCATCAGTGACCGAGCTGATGGTGGGGAGGTGGATGAAGGACGTCCATGAGGATGGCAACACTGGCCATGGATCAAAGCTCTCTGCTGGAAGGAAAACCAACTTTGTTAAGGATGAAGATGCCCCCTGGGAGCCACCTGGGCTGTCTGGAAATGGGTGAAGATGCCTCCGTGGCTGAGTGGCTCTGGGGGCCTCAGCTAGATACTGCCCTTCATGGCAAAACCTGCAGAATAAGGTTTTGTGTCAACGATGAGCGTCTGGACCCCCTCGATTCACGGGCACCAGGTGAGGAATCCCCGTGTCCCTGCAGGGTGGTACCCGTGCAGCGGGGCTGGGGTTCCCCACCTCTGTCCCCCCATCCAGGCTGGCACCATCCTGGGTGTCACGCTTTCTGCTGGCGGACAGGTGGTCGAATAGAGGTTGCTGTCACCACCAGTCCCACTGACGCCGAAGTCCCACTGACTCCAGTCCCGCCGATGCTGAAGGTGCCCGGATCCACTGATGATGGTTTCTGCAAAACCCACAGATTGATCAAAACGACATTTCTGCAAATAAACCCTTACAAATTCCCTGTGGCATCCGCATTTCTTCGTAACAGAAGCTACAAAGAAAAGTTTGATGAATGAAGCCAGATCTGAAGGCAGAAGATACTGAAATCTGGAAGATTTAATTTAATATTTTTATTACATATTCTTGGAGCCCTGATTATACCCCCGCCCTCCAGGAATTTATTTACCGAAGGAAAATTATACGACTGATTACAAGATTGCAGGTTCATTTTCACTGCCAAGAACTCATTTTTTCTTTTTACAGCTCACGTTACACTTGCATGACTTGTAAAGTTTTGTAACATCCTGAAATTTTTAATGCTACGTTGCAGAAAGGTACTCGTATATGGATGAACTAGGCAGAATACTTGCTTTGCAGTCTTTTTAAGGGGGGAAAAAGTTAGTTTCTTGGTTTGAATAGGCCTGTAAATGGTTTCTTTGAGCTGTTGGAGAGTGAGTTCACAGGGTGCCCCCAGGAGCTGCCTCGCGGTTGTCCTTCAGGCTGAGTGCTAAGGGAGAAACTGCGAGACGTGTCTTCAAAACATAACAGAAGAAGGAAGGCTTTCTACGGGGGAATAAAGATAACTTATGCAGAAATTGTGACTACAGTGTGCATGGAATTACACGGGCGAGATCCCCATGGTAAATATTTGACAGATAGGACATCATCTTAGTCATAAGCTCAGTTTTTCCAATAAATCATGGCACCTGGGCCTTTTAAATCATAATTCAAGTCAGCCAGCACTGCATAGCGAGTTAAGGTCAGGAGAGATTTCCAGATGTATTATGATGATTACCTAACAATTCAGTTAATAGAGCCGTAGAATTAGATGAGCTTTTTGTCAATTCCGATGTCACAGCAACAGAGACCTTTTGACTGAAACAACATGATGAATATTGGATAAGATCCTGCAGTGCTGCTCCTCCATGTTAGGATATTATCCAAGGATGAAGGTTATAAATACATGAGTTATACTGTTTAATTTCCAGTTGGTAAAAACAAAGACAAAAAAACCCCATAATCAAGTTCCAATACACAACTAGATATAATATAGCTTTTTCTTTTTATATATATCTGTATATATATCAAGTAAAAAAATCTAAAATAGTTGGAAGTAAAAAATGAAAAAATAGCTGATTGTGTTATTTCTTTCTTTACAGTGATATGGTAGCAAATACAAGACAAATGAGTAATAAACATTTACACAAGGTGTTCTGGTCCCATCTCCATCAACAGGGCTCAGACTAGAATAGAAAATGGAACAAGGTGGTTTTTGTTTTTTTGGCTACAGCTTCTCCAAGTGACAAAGATGACGTTGGTAAGACAGAAGGAAATTATAGCACTAAATAAAATAAAACTCCAAAGTGTTTTTCAAAAGACTTTAAACACCATAGGGTAAAATTTACTTCTGAACTGGGGGAGCAAACACAAGGCATCACCAAGTCCTTCTCAGGCTGAAAATACTGTATGCTCATCCTGGCCTCAAAATACATCCCTTTTGTGCCACCTTACCATGAAAAACCCTCTGGCAATGCTTTTTTTCCCCATGCAGCCGACAGTAAAAAAAGCAAAGCCACAAATCCATTGAATGGACCAAGCCAGACGTGAGACCTCAGTGATGCACAAGTGGTTGGCTGCCCTTGGCCCAGCGGTGAATTTTCCCCAGAATCCTTTACATTGAAAAGGTCAGTTGATTAAGCTTGGCAAATGGTCACACTGAGCCCTATTTTGGCTGTAGAAAAGAAAGAAGTACTAGTCTCAGCATAAAACAAGACCATATAGACGGTCAACACAAAATGTTGTTATTCTCAGTTGTCTGCATAATAATAACATCATGTTTGCATATAGAACAGCTTCTGCATTATTGCTCTACTTATAAGAATATAGTAAGGAACTTATAACAGACTCGCACATTACAAACTTAAGGTTCTTTGGTGAAGAATGAGAAAACAGTATTTTAGCTGAAATTTGATCTCAGAGAAGTTTTCGTTTTTATCTGTTGATCCTTTGGATTCTCTCGCAGAGGAGGGAAAGGTACTGAGTCAGCTTTACCATCGCGACGATGGCGACCCCGCCGATCATCATGCAGGTGGGCCAGAAGAGGGAGTGGAACAGCACGTTGGAGCTGTACAGTTTGGTTAATATCACGTTCTTCTGAACACCTTCGGGGTCATAGAAGCAGGAGAAGCGTTGGTACTTCCTGAAGTTTTCCATCACGACGTTCACCAGCGACATGGATTCCTCGTAATTCTTGCCGCACTTGGGGATGTATGAACACTGGGAAGAAACCAGAGGGAGAAAAATATATCTCCGAACCAGATACAATGTCTGTTTTCAGGTGGCAAGCAGGAAAATCTCAAGATGATTATGCTTTTCATAATATGAGTGGAATACTATTAAGCTAATAATAAATTTATCACAGACAAAGCTCAATATTTTGCACATCGACGGAATTTCGCATTGGAGAACCTCCAAGTGCTGTACAAACATTAATGCTTTAATCTGCACAGCGGCCTCGTGAGATAGGTGAATATATTATTATTGCTAATTTACACATGCAAAATCGGAACTGATGAAGCACCTCTTCATTTTAAGTGGCATGCATATGCTCGCGGTTAGATGGGAAATCGACTCTCTGTAAATACAAATCTGGTAGTTCAGATCTCACTTGGATCGGATCAAAGCCATCATAGTGGGCACGGGAGTTCACGCGCAGAGGAGAAGGCTGATGAGAGACCTTGATAGCAAGTTTCCCTTGGGGGTAATGCCTCGATTAGGGACAAATAGACAGTCTGGCAGAAAACTCAATTTTCCCACTGGGCAACCCAGAAGACTTTCATTCAACCTCTAGCTGAAGATCAGCCTGGCTACCAGGATGGCTTAGTCTTGTTTTTGCTCTTGACCCCAGCACAAGCCCAACAGCTCCTTCTCTCTGAAGGTGCTGCTTGAATTTCAGTCTCAGTCACAAAGGAAAGAAGATTTGGGGGTGGCTCTTTCTAACGCAGTTTCAACCTAGAATTCCCAAAGAATACTCAAAATAAGTTAATTAAAAAACTAGCTTATGGAGTCCATGCATTGAAGATATTCCATGGGACATGGAGGACGGTGGCCCTGGGCTGTGCTGACCATTCTCTGCAAAGAGCTAGTGTGGGCCAGTGAGGTGGTGGGCAGACACAGGAGGACTGAGGCCACATCTGGATTTTGACCTGGAGCAGAAATACCTGAATTTGTTGTTGCTGCTGTTGATCTGGAAGAGGATTGATGGGAGCAGCCCAGGGCACCTCGTTCCCTCCTCTCTTCTAGATGCTCACACCCCTCCACAGCTGCAGGTTTTCTTCAGCTGCCCAGGATTTTGATTAAATTCCCTCCCCAGGCAAGACTTGCTTCAGGTGGGGTGGAAATCTGTTTAACTTCTCATTGGATGCGCATGGGGTCTCCCAGGAGGTCACTGCTCCCTCCCAGTTATGGGGTGATCGTGGGTCCCACCAAAACCCCAGTCATGGGGTGATCATGGTCCCATCACGTTTCCTGCCTGCGCTGCAGAACCTGCTTGTCCCAGGTGAGCACCTAAAGTAGCTCCAGATAATTTAATGAAAGTGAGTCTTGCAAGGGAGAAAAAAATTGTTTTGATTGAAATAACGTGACCCATGGCTTTTGATTATTATTGTTTTAATGTATATACTTTATAAATGTCCCTCAGTTCTTTTTCATGACCATGCTGTGACTTTTTTGTAAGGTACTGTGAAAAATCCCTACTCCTAATAATGATCAAAGGATTAACCTTGTAACGGGATTTGATTGATTCATTGGCAAGTTTATTAGCACGGAATATGATTTGAAGCGCGGCAGAAAGATTGCCTGGCCTTAGCAGATGGGAGCATTAAGGGTAGAGCATGGCAGCGCTGCCATTATGAATATTTCATAGAGCTCTAGAAATTAGAGATGGAAAATATCAGAGCAGTAATATCCATCTTCCTGCTGGTGCAGGTCTTCTCCCTCCAGGATATTCTCTTGCGCTCTGCCCAGCTTTCTCTTAAATGTCCAAAGCCACAAGCCCTCTTCCAGTGCCGATGACTCTTTAATAGATCATAATCTAATAAGGAGGGGAATTTCTCAGTGGAGCGTACCTCATTTCCTTTTACTAAATTATGTGCTATCGCTGTCGCAACAGCAGTATTTCCAGCTCAGATGCTTTTTTTTGTTTTTTTTTTTTTTTTTCTTTTTTTTTTTTTTGCTTGTGATTTTGGTTCTATACATTTTTGTTTCTCGAAGTCCCAGCTGTTAGTATCCTGAGTGGGGAGATTAAATGGGGGCTTGGCCGCTCTTGCCAAAATCCATCCTCCTGCCCTTGACAGAAACCAGCAGGCACATAAAAGCCCAAACGATGACAGGTTCCCACACTCAAAGCCCGTGGAAAGGTCCCAGGAGCGCAGTGGGGAGAGGTCCGACTTCCTGCGAGCCTCCAAGCATTTTCAAAGGAGACCAGATGCTGAAGCAGAACTTGAGCTGTTGCCTCCCGGACCTGATGGCACAGAGCCACCAGCCGCGTCGGGCTGGTTGGTAGCGTGAAGCTGTGAAATGCAGTTGTGCAAGGCAGGTTGATCTACTTTGCCTCTCGGCCAGGCACCTTGTGCTGGAACCGTCTCTCTCTCCAGGCTGTGGTCTCCCACACGCTCCTCAAGATGTGGGTGCCCTTTACCTCACGTGCTGTCTGCCCTGTCCCGGTTCTCCTGAGCTCCTGGAGGCATTTGGCCTCAGCTTTGAGGAGGTCCTCAGCACAAGAACTCTCCGTCTGCATTCCGGTGTGGTGGTGGGGTGGTCCTGGCCTCCATCCACACCTCAGTTTCCCCGGCGAGACCCCCAGGACAGCACAAGGCTGGCTCTGCCATGCTGTGTAGTTCACGGGCAAGGAAGTAGACATGGGTAGTGGGATGTTTTGAGGGTTTTCTTTGGTTTGATCTTCATCTAGTTTTCTCCAAGGCCCGGCAGGGATTTTTATATCCACAATTGTTACGTTGTACGTGTGAATGTAGGCTACTAAATCCACGCTGTTCTGTTATACCTCTGCATTGTCAAACACTTGCAAATCTGCAAGTAAACAATGGCTGGCTCCCTACCTCAAGTGAGGATTTTGTGGTACAACATGAGAAAAACCCTTCTTTCTTGCAATCTGATCACAAGAAGGACGTAGCAGACAGTTACAGAGAGAACTTGTTATTACATTTCCAGCTCAGCTTTTCTAATTTGAAGGACGGGATAGGCAGCCCGTGTGACCCACCTCTGGACATGCCTGCTCCAGTGTCCTGCTCGGTGCAGAGCTGCTCAGGGACTTCTCCAGTCGAGTTACGAATCTCTCCATGGTGGAGATCACACAACACCTCCAGAAAAGCTAGGGGCAATCTCATTTAAGACAACAACGAAGTCGCATCAACAACCCTATTGCCAGGGAGGCCCCCGGTTCAGGCTGGGCAGAGAAATACCTGGCTCTCATCTCACGGCTGCGGTTGGGGTGTATGTCCGGGAAGCTGGGACGGGAAATTCTGATAAGACGTGCTGCGGCGACTGTTGTGAGAAAATGGTCAGGATGTCCACGTGCACCTCTGGGAAAGTGCAACGGGTTTGAACCAAGAGCTGAAGGAGGAGCTTTGTGTCCGCGCTGGCCTAGTATTGATTCCTGCAGACGGAATTCTGCAGCCCCGTCCCAGAAATGAGCCTGCTGGGAACCGCAGCCCAGCATCGCTGCTCCTCCCGCGCCACACACGCTCCTCTCTGGCTTATAAATACCCAAACCTTCAGCGAGAAACCATGAGGTCCCCCACAGCTTCTGAGTCTCAGGCAGTTATAGCCGGCACAATGGTGATGCCGGTGATTAAAGCCTGCTTGTTATCTCACTTATGGAGCACGCGTATAAATTAGCCGTAGCTCTGATGACAGGAAAAGAATCAAAATGATATAGTATGGGATCGAAACGGGGCCTCTAGAACCGCTTTAACTACCGCAGCCCTCCCTCAAGGTGACAGCCCGGCTCGGTAGCGCGAGGGGACACTGGCCGATTTACCTCTCCCAGGGGCTGTGACAGCCTCCGAGAGCTCGGGCAGGGAAGCGCAGTGGGGAAAGCACTCAAGCCGCTTTGCTTGTAGTATTGACAAGGGGCTGGGCTTGTCTTAAAGGCTAGAGGTAAAGTATGCGCAAGGAAAAGCCGTGAAAAATCTCGTGCGCCTTTCTGGGCAGGTCTGGAGCTGCTGGACTGCTATCCATTTACTTCCCATTGATTCCCACCGGAGACTGGCAGCAGCGTGCCATGGAGCTCAATCTGAATTGCACCGACTCCTCACCGCGCCTCGTGGGCCGACGGCTAGGTTAGGCGGCACGTCTCCCCGACAAACCATTATTTAAAATCGAAGCGTGTTTTGCTCCCTCCGCGTGGGGCTCAGCGAGGCTGGCGGGGGGGCTGCGGGACCGTTGGAAGGTCACTGGTGTCGGCCTCGGAGGGTAAGCGACGTCCCCAACTGAGCCAGGGCTCAGTCAGCCAGGGACGGCTTTTTTTGGGTGTTTATTTGGCAAGGAGAAAGATAGGAAACGTAGACCTGAATAGATGCATGGAGACAGGCAGGTAGCACCCACTGGAGCATCACCCTGCTGAGGGCCGCTCGCCTCCGGCCGGGGGAGAAGGAGCACCCGTCCGGGGAGATGGGCTGTGCTCGTCGGAGCTTGGAATCTCTGCTGATCCCGGCCAGGCACAAGAAGCCAGGCGTTTTACAGACATTGCGATCTCCCATTCAAAACCGCGTTTGGATTCAGGTCACGTAGCCGGCAGCATGTCAGGAAAACCTAGGGATCCTCCCGAGAGCAGAGCTTAACCTGTAAAACAACCTTGGGCTGGAGAAGTATTAACTGTGCCCATGTTAAATTAAGAGGAGGCGGCATCTGGGAGAATTTCAAAGTCTGTTTCGGCAAGCAAAAATCATCAATAACAGAACGTGGAGATTTAGGCTGGATCTCTTATTTGAATCCAGCGGAGCACAGAGGCCGATCTGATCGGTTTTAATCAAATTGCGGCATGAGCATCACTGGATTTTGCTCCTGCCCCAGCAGAAAGTGGGGTCTGTCCTGCCGCAGGCTTCCCGAACGGCGAGTGTCTCTTTTCTGCAGTGATGCTAAACTGGGGGACGACGACGATGGGGCACTTCTCTCCATTTCACACTTCAGATCCAGAGGACTCGGTCTCTCAGCCACAGGAGCTAATTATCCCGCAGAACAACCTGCCTGGTGCAACCACTCTGTGCTTTGACTGATTTTAATATCGCTTCATCTTAATATGCAGAAGTAATTTGGTCTAGTGAGCTGCTGCCATAAATAGAAACGCAATAGGTTACGTTGTCAGCAGCCTGAACCGGGCTCTGCTCTCACGGGCTGCGCTTTGCCGAGCACCCGTAGTTTGGGGTTGGGTGACCTTGGGTAACTAAGTAGTTAAAGCAAATCCGGCACTTGCGGGTCTAACAACTTAGCTGCATCCCAGCAGGCTGCAGCTTGCGGTCGGAGGTAGATACGGAGAAGGGAAGGTGGGATGAGGGACGTTTCTGGGCCCGATCCTGCCCAGCTGCGCGCAGGGAGCAGCCAGCCAGCTGCGAAGAGGCGGTGTCGTGCCTGTCGTGATGCACAGCACCGCGTCGGCCGCACAGCTGGGGCTGCAGGATGGCCAAGAGGTGCCGTCTGCGCATCCGCCGCCTTCATTAGAGCCTCCAGACAGGGGCTGGCTCCTTCCCACCTGGACGGACTCGCGCTGGATTTTGTACTTTGCTGAAGCAGAGGGTGGAATTCTTCTGCAGATTTCTTAAAAATAATTTTTTTTTTTTTTTTTTTTTGGTTGAGTGCCTGGAATCAGGAAAGCTGTGCGGGAAAGGCAGGCTGACTCCATAGCTTATACGTGTTTTTATCTCCCCAGCCCCTGCTCCGCACGCTTTCAGCATCTTTGCAGTGTCTGCAGGGTCTAAGTGCTGTGCCTTGACCCCAGCGGCACATATGACCTCGGCGGAGATGCTCGGGGCGCAGAGTTTGTCACCAGAGACGGAGGCACGTCTGCGGTTAGACGTGGCGCTCTCGTCTCCCCCCACCGCCTTGCCTGGCCCCGCAGTGGTAATTTCTATTCTCACTGCCGCGGAGGCTCCGTGCGCGTCGCTGGGGGTGTTCGCTGTCACGCGGAGCCGTACCCGGGTGGGAAGTGACTTGGCCACGGCTCCACGAGAGTACCAGTGTGACAAGGGCTCAGCGCTAGCCCACCCCACTGCTGAGGGAGGCTCCAGCCCCTCCATCGCCCCGCGCGGGGTGAGCTGCGCTCCCTGCACGGGATGGAGGCGGAAAACTGGCCCCTCCAGAGATGTCAGCTCAGTTTGTGCCCTGATTTCTGCTTTCTCTGCGCTGTATTTACCAGGGAAGCGGGAGCTGGAAGCCTCATGTTGCTTTAAAGTGAGGAATGGGTGTAACGAGGTGAGCAGCCCTCCAGAAACCCATTTAGGAAGAAATATTATTCAGTGCTCCTACCTCAGAATTAATTTTCATTGTTTCCTCGGTGTGGTAGAGGAGAAGCTTCTGGCCAGAAGAGGTGAGATTAACGTACACCTGGAGGCAGGGGTACTGAGAGATTTTCCAGCAGTCTGGACCGCAGCTAAATGAGCAGTTGAAGGTTTCTGTGATGGATGCGTTGAGGAGCGAGCACTGAGCCTCTTCCGTCCAGACACTAAGGAGGAAAAAAAAGAGACATTAGAGCATGGGGAGAATGGGCAATAAGCACTAAACACAGCTCAGGCTTTGCATCAGGGATATATCAGGGGGCATCTTGCAGGAGATGGTACTTTTGCAGGGCTTTGAGCAAAGGCTGGACTTTCTCACGTCACACATCCCAGAGGGTGTCTTATTCTGTAGCACCCAAAGTTTGTGCTTTGGGCACAAAAATACCCAATTTACTTGTGCCTGTGTATAAATGAAAAGGGAACTGGGCCTTTTGGTCTGGAGAAGGGGTATTTGAAACCAAAGGGAATCAGCAGAGGTGTCAGAGGAGAAGACTGAGCATCCTGCCCGGGGAGAGCACAACGCGTGCGGTGCTGCCTGACGGGACACCCTGGGCCAAGACTCGATGGTGAACCACAACGTCCAGTTCAATTTGAAGCGAAGGCTGGGAGGGCGACTTTGAATTCCCAGGGTACGTCTGTGCATACGCCCGAAGACACAGCACCACGGCAGCGGTACCACGTGCCGCTCCGCCCGTGGAGAGGCTTTGTCTAGTGGCAGTTTGCTCCATTTGCCGCAAGTTAAAAGTCGGCGGTTGTAATCGTTCTGGAGGATTTCAGCCTATCGCCAGGTCACCAGTGGCTACAACTGGCACGATGGAGCCTGGCTGTGCACTGGCAATGCTCACTTGGGCTTCTCGCATGTATTTAAAAATCTACGGCTGTACTTTCCTAGGGGATGAGGGAAAGGCAGAGTGGCGTTTTTGCCCCCTGGGGAAAACTCGGGGGTGTTTTTTCCCCCCTGGGGAAACCCCCTTTAGCCCCACTCGCGGCTCTCCCACCCCTCACCATCAGCAGGCCGAGGCTCTGCTCGCCCCTCGCCAAACCCATCAAAGGCTTTAAGTAAGCGATATCAAAGATTTCTCACTAATTCTCTTGGTATTCTACTTTGGCAGTAATTCTGCTTGTATATTCCATTTTACGTTTATATTAAATTATGCTATGATTTCTGGGGGAAAATCAAGTGGAAGTATTTTTTTATTCCCCCGCCCCCGGTCCCAGGCAGTGTTTTTTGGAGGGTTATTGCTGTCTGTAAAGGAAAACAACCCCTAAGGAGATCTGGCTGCGTGAAGAGAAGTGACACAAAGACTCCTGGGTTGTCGTCTTTTCCTCACTTCCACCTTTCTGACTACAGTTTTATTCATGCACGGGGGCAATAAAGTAACACCTACCTACAAGACTTGTGAAGATGAAATATTTAATACTTGGTAGGTGCTTTGATATCTTCTGGCAATTTTGCCACATAGTTTGTAATAGAAATCCTCTCTTTCCACATGAGCAATTTTGACCTTAGCAGCCTCCGCAAGTGACCCTGATATTGCTCAAAGGTCTGGGAGAGCAATTTGGAAAAGCAAATGCTCTTTCTTGGATACTTAACAGGTCTTGATCTCTGTTCTCAAAATCTAAACTTTGCCTGGATTTAAAAAGGGGACAAATACTTTTATTGCACAAGTAAGGCGCTGCAAATCAGTACAGCTTATGCTCAGGCATCGCTCGTTTTTCCTTATTGTTGCAAGGTCAAGAAGGAGTATTTTCCTGCAGGTGCGCCAGAGTAATCGAGGATGTTCACACCAGTTAACTGTTGGCACTTATTGTACGTGCCTAAAGGTGGATAAACCAAAACGTGCCAAGTATTGGCCGCTGCCTCCGGGTGGTTTTGGACATGACAGACTAATGTTTTCATCCCCGATTACACATTTTTCATTCTCCTAACTCCACCGATCAGGGCAGAGAAAACAGTGTTGACAGTCTTATTACAGTCTGGGCTGGATTTTAAATAGAGCCGGTGCTTGAGAACCCATTTCAAACGCTGCTAATGAATCACAGGCCAAACTTTCTGCTCCGTGACGGAGAAGGAAGCCAGAGAAGGCCTCGGAAAAAATTAAGTGCAGTGCAGTAATGATGAAAGATGATCTTTCACTTTCAGCAAATTACTATATTGCAGGAGGATTTCACTTGTTAAAATGAAAGTAATAACCTACATGGAAAACTACATGCTACAAAGCAGCTTGATTTCTTTCCCAAATTAATTCCCCATTCTTCATTTGAAAGCATGTTGTTTCTCAAGGCCGCTAAATATTTTTGCTGTTTCCTCCTGAGTTTGGGCTTTGCAGCAACGGCCCCTGAGAGGGTTCAGCAGGCTGCCGACCAGCGGAGCTGGATCTAACTGTGGCAAGTCGAAAGCCTATGGATCAAGATTTTTCCTAATCTTGACCTAATTCTTCCCTCGCTTATGCCGGTATCACTCAACTGGCTTTCACTGTAGTTATGCCTAATTTATACTGGGGTACGGAAGTGGAGAATCGGTGTTGAAAAAAGGAAAAAACTCTGAAACTTTAATAAAAGGGGTCAAAAGAATAAGCCACGAGGAGTCGGGTGGAGCAGAGAGTGTGAGATGAGGGTAACCATCACGAAATTACCTTTGCATGTAAGACCGCAGCAGGGTGATTCCCAGGAGGAAGTACATCATGATCGAGCACACCATCATGGCCAGCCCGAGGAGTATGGCCCGGTCTTCTCCGGCTTTTAGGGCTGTGACTGTTTTCCTTTTGTCCAGGAGGTCGTGATCCCTGATTTTTTGGTAAATATTTCTGAGGTTGAAAATAATACATGCTTATGTGAAGTTCATAGTTAAGCAACGAACCCTCTACAGGGTGGGCAGTTCCACCTCCATACCCATCTCGTGAGAGAGAAAGGCTTAAGGGTCCTCAGGTGTCCTTTTGCATCGGATTCACTCTGACCTGGTGGAAAATTATGCATCTCCAAAATAAATTATAGCCATTTCGGAAAAGGTAAAAACCTCTTAGAGCAAATACAAAGATTAGATCCTTGTGCCAGCTCAGTAAATCCTTCTTTGGTACAGCTCCACTGGCTCAGTTGAATTATACCAGAGGGGGATTTGACTTGTCAATGCCAACTTAGGCCACTAGAAGATGTTCAGGTATATGAGGTGTCTTTTCTTCAGTCGAATATGGTAACAGGTCTTATGTTACCATACGTAGAAAATAGCCTGAAGAAAGTCGTCGCTAAAATTATCTGAAAGGACCACGTTCTTTTTTGATTCCCTACAGGCTAGTGGCTTGGGTAATTTTCCGCCCTGAGTGTGACTCAAAGCTCATGAAACACTATGAAGATTTTGCAATTAATTTCTGTGGGTTTTTTGATTGGGAGCTTATTTACTTTGTTTATAAAATAGCTTTCTGGAAGCCCAGTTAGTCATTACAGTGAAGACCCTCACGGAAAACTATCCACCAAAGCTATTTGTTCTGGGATTAAAAAAAAAAAAAGAAGATACAACAAACCATTCCCCCTCAGCAGAGAGTCCTTTGCATTTTCTAACCATAAGTCCTTCTTTCATCTCCAAGCCTTTGATGGTTCAATGGGTCGTGAGGACACAACGGTGAAGAAGGAAATATTTGAGTACATTTCAAACACACTCAAACTTTGTGGGTTTAAAATGTACTTACAGACCTGAGGCTGGTCAAAATCTCCTGTGTTTTCTGTTACGGTTCTTTTGACTCATCCAGGCGGCACCCGAAGCATGTGAACCGCACGCCTCTGAGCCCTGGCACCACCATAACATGGACATAGGAGCACACGTGGAAGAAGTTCCTCTTCTACTGTCTGCAAAATGGCAGGTGAGCAACATCATCGTCACTTTGGGCTCTAGCAAACCTCATTTAAGCTGAAACCACCACGTTTCACCCAACCTTGGGGAAGAAAGCACTGTGTGTCAGACCAACCATATAACGTACATTCACCAAGAGGCACAAAGAAATAGGGTTAAGACAGGTGTAAAATCATACATAAACACAGTAGAAACAAGAAAATAGGTTCAGTCATAAACTCCCTGAAAATGGAATTGAATTCTTATTTAGATGGTGAGCCATAGCCAGGAAAAGCACATGTGGTGTGGGGTTTTACCGCAAAAATTTTTTTCAATGGTATAGCAGTCGATAGTCTCCCATACCTAGGACCCTTTGAGGTTTCTTCATCCAACTGTAATTTACGTCTTTAGATGATTACGGTTTCTCTTCAAAACCATCCTTTAAAGTTTGTCAATGTTTGCCTAGTTGGAAATGAAATGGTAGTTCATCCTGTCAAATCTCTCGCTGGCGTTGGGGAGGAAAAAAACCGTTGTGAGCTGGCAGATGCAATTGCCTTCAAGTAATGCAGAGTAATAATCTAATATTACTTTTCTATTATTATTTATCAAACTGTATTTAACTCCGAGAGCTGCTATTAGGATTTGCATCGCTCCCAATCGGAGGCAGGCAGGAAGGCAGGGATTGTCATGCGGTTCCAGCACATTAACCGATCACGCAGCATAACTTATGTCAGCGCCTAGACATAAAACAGAGACACTGCCATCGCTCTCTAATGTCACCAGAGCAGCTAGGACATAAGAAGGGACACAAATGGACAATTTAAAAACAAATAGCTAATTGAGGATGGTTACAAATACTTTCCGTGTGGCCTTGAGCCAAGAAAACGTGCAATGAGAGGTAAAAAAAGGGTGGACGGAGGGGGCGGGTGTTGTGGAAATGATCGATCTGGCAGGCGGCCGGCGAAGGGACGGTGTGGGGTGACCGCTTGCCAGGCGGATCTCCCACGCTCGCCTGCCATGGTAAATACAGCTGAATAAAGCTCTGCCCCCGGGGGTCACACTCGGAGCAGCCGTTCGCTTGCTCTTTCGCAAATATTTGTCAGGCAAAGCCCTGAACAACGGGAAAGCGGTGACCTGGTGCAACTGACGGAGGGTTTTTTCCCCTCCGGAATGCCTGCCAGGAGTCAGTCTGGTAACAACGTCAAGGCGTGCGGTGGCATGGGACGTGCCGGCGTGTGATGCACCCACCGGTCCTGCCGCAGCCCAGCAGACACGATGAGAAACCATCCGCCTCCCCGCTCCTGCCAGCGCCGGGGAGGCGACAGTTTCCTCAGTGTGACACTGAGAACATCTGCTATTACCAGGCTTCACGTTTTTGCCCCCGAGAGCCCTGTTTTTGGGGCATCTGGTACATTGTGCAGAACATTTTGCCACTAACAGAGCAGCCTCGGCATCCCCTTAGCTGGAGCGGCGGCGGTGGCCCGCACGCGTGTGTGTGCTGCTGCCGGAGGGGGATTTTGTGGATGTGTGAACTTTTGACACAGCTCAGGGACCACTTTCTGCTCGGTGAGCTGGAAGCACACCGTGCTTAGCCGGCTGATTTTGCATCCCAGGGCTGCACAGCCTCAATTAGCTGACTGCTGCCGTGTGCTGAAGTACAGATCACTGCATCCCAGGCATTCCTCACCTGGGCGACTCCGTCTAATACTTATGATTACCTGTGATAACTCCCCAGATACGACACCGAGGGGGGAGGCTGTTTGTTTTTAAAGAAGTCCCAGCCATCAGAACACGGGGTCTCTCTGCCCTGTGCAAAGACATTTAGCAGAAAGCAAGCCTCCAAGGACAAAAGGTCTTTCCTCTCCTGATCGTTTCCAAACTGAAGTTCTCCCCCGCTAAATCTCCGTGTCCCTTTTGCCAAATTGCTCAGAGGATACGGGCTGGCTGCTCCACCCAGGCTCAGCTGCCAGAGAGGGAACCTCGGCCGTGACCGTGCCTGCTGGGGACAGGGCAGAGATTTCCCTCTCCGTATCTCTCTGCACAGCATCCCTCTGCAGTGTGGTCAGCGGCTCCTTATGTGATCTCCAGAGGAAGGCTTAGGGAGGACCTGTGTGATGAAATTAGGCAGCCCAGGTTACGTTAGTTAGCCTGAACGTGAGACAGTTGAGGAGAATTGCAGTGCTGGTTTAAGCCTACTGGCCTTAATACAAAATCCTACATCTTCGGTAGAGTTGCTAACACTTGCTGCAGCCAAGACCTTCCCTTGCCATCATGAGGGACACGGCCTTTTAGCACTCGTAGAATTATCATAGAACCACAGAATGTGTTGGGTTGGAAGGGACCTTTAAAGGCCATCTAGTCCAACCCCCCTGCAGTCAGCAGGGACATCTTCAACTAGACCAGACTGTGAGGGACGAGATGTGCCCTGTGCATCCTCTGTGCTCTGCTGGTGCAGGACTACACCACAGCTCTGGGGATATGACTAATTTATTGGCAGGTATATAGGAACGGCCCCATATGCCAAGGGCCTGCCATGGGGCAAGCCCACGTAGAGAAGGAGAAGCTAAAGTAATGCTTCTTCTGAGCCAGTACCACAGCTCTTGTTTCGCTCCAAAATGGGTAGATCTAGGAGCACTGCAAAGTGGGTCTTGTTTCCTCCCTGGAAATCTAAAATAACCAGGCACCTGCTGTTACTTTCTCTATTTTATTATTATTATTTTTTTTTTTTGTTATAAATAAACACAAATTACCTACCCTCACGTTCCTTCCCTTGCAAACGGACCATGGTGTGATGCTGAGGGAGACGTTGCCTCCTCCGGCACTGTGTGGTCACGGGGCTGATCAGCTGGGGATACCTGCCTGCCTGGATTGTTCAGAGTCACCTTGACTTCGCGTTCACCTCTCTGATATCGCAGTCATCAGGCAGGTGTCGCTCAAATTACCTCGTGTTGAGGTGTCTACTGATATCAGAAATCCTTGATTGGAAGGGTCAAAAAACCTCCTGTATCTTACCTGCAGAATTCCCAGCGCTCAGGGACTTTTCTGCTCAGGAGCCAATTTCTTTACGTTTTTCTTTCCAGGATATATTTAGCTGCATCAGTTTTTGTTATTAGAGCTATGGCAACAGGAAATCTCTCTGGGGCTCTCCACAAAGGTCTCAGTGATGGTTGTGGAAGGTTTCCTATGCATACGAACAGATTTCATTCACTCGATTCTTTCCCTCTTTCCCACCAAAACGAACCAAACCGAATCAGTGATTTGGTTTCGCAAGCTTACAGTGCTGTGGAACGCGTAATTAGCTGAGAAATAATGAGGGCTTGACTGGGTTTCCGAAGCATAAAAAGTGGCAGTTGGGGAACAGTGGATGTCTAAACTGGTGATGAAATACATAAATTTTGGGCTTGGTCCTGCAGAAAGAGATGCCTGAGAGAGACCGTCCACCCAGGAGGAGGTGATTCCTCCACAGCAAGTGAGCCATTGCTGCACAGGTTATCGTTACAGTGCAATCCCTCAGAAGTCTGTGGTTGTAGCCTGTGATAGGCGACAATTTTTCTTCTCCACGTGACAATCTTCCCCTTGGAAACTTAAAGAACAAAAATTCCTGGGAACGGGTCATTCAAGGGAAGTATTTTCTCAAAAAATGCACCGCTTGGTTGATATAGGGATGCTGCTGGTGACCTTACAAGTGTTAAAATCCCTGCCAGATGCTGGGGGATGAGTTTCTCCCACCAGCAACACGTGCTCTGTGTTCACACCTCTCCTCCGCAGTCCTGACGCTGCGGCCAGCACTCTCCTCTTCCCATTTTCTCTTCCTCCCTTTCCCTCCTGCACTTTATTAACCACTCACAGGGTTTGAAGGATTCCTTCTGCACGGCTCCACAGGACCTCCTGGGAAATCAACCCACCCAAAGGCCTGAAAAGGCACCCGAAATTACCACGGCTGGTGTGTAAGCCCAGAGATGCTGCTCCCCACCTCCCTGTTTCTGCAGGCAAGGCTCTGCCCGGGGTTTCGCTGGCGGGACGCCGCTGAGCCCTCTTTAGCACAGAGCCCGAGTTAGTAAGTCCCACTGAAAGGCATGGCGTGAGTTGAAGGCCATGCTCATCAGGAGCTCATGGCTTCCAGCCAGCCCGATGTATAGGCAGGTATCTCCTCCAAGCGCCTAACCTTGGACCAGCCTGTCCATGGCGGTGTCTTAACGCAAAAGAACATTATCCTGGGGAAAATTCAGTTAAAGAGGAGACTTGCAGAAGTATTTGAGGGAGGGAGGTAGATAACCGGCTCCAACCAAAAAAATCTGTGGAAACCTGCTGCCACGCTGGCCTTTGTGGCTTCCAAATATCTGTTTGGGACCGGATTATCAAAAGAGCTGAACACCCATCCAACCTTTGCAGAAAAGTTCAGCAAACGGGCGAATTCTCCAAAGAAACCCAGTGTCCCGAGGGCAGCTCTGCTGCCTGAACTCAGGAGCGTGTTTTCTCAAGCAGATGCAAGCGGTAATGTTTCGTTAGTATAACTGAAGAGCGTGCTTTGCTAATTGGCACTGTAGATACATTGACCTCCGTTTTTGTTTTACCGGAGTCTGATTTTCTGCGATTACATTTAACAGTGACTTCAAGGGGAGCTGAAGGAGAGGAGGGAAGGGGGAAAGGAAAGGAAAGAAAAGAAAGGAAAATGTGTCCGGTTGTGACAAGACAAGCTGTCCAGCAAATCTCACTACAAAGGGGAGAGATTTTGGAAGGATGAGTCTGAGCATTACTGACTATTGTTCTTTCATCAGTCATATTTGACTTCTTTCGTTCCCAACTGAGTGCTGCCTTTGTCTGTGGACTTAAAACTTCTCCTTGCCTTTCTTTCTCTTCTGTGCGATTCCCTGCTCCCCCGGGACACCCCGTAACTCATTTATTCCTCTGTCTCCTTTAGCCTATTCCCTCCAGCAGCACCACTTGAGTGGGCTGGTGGGCTCCCAGATCACTTTCAAGCTGCTTGTCATCCCCCAGACACTGCGCGATGTGTTGTGCTCACGCTCATCCTCCCACACACGTGCGTATAAACAGAAAACACCTCTGACAGCTGGATGCATCATCCAGATGGGTGACAGTGAGATCGGGCGACGATCTGGCTGGGGGAGAGGGGGCACCATGTGTTTTGTCTGGAGGGAGGTGCGGGACGATGGCCGGGAGCAGGACACCTGCAAAAGGCATAAAGCCTTCACGGGTGCTGGAGCTGAGGCTGCAAACCTGTGGCTGGGCATTGGTGTGCTTTCAAATGTGTGATCATAGAATGTGTTGGGTTTGAAGGCACCTTTAAAAGTCATCTAGTCCAACCCCCCTGCAGTGAGCAGGGACATCTTTCACTAGATCAGATTGATGTGTGCGTGCTGACCTCAGAGATGGTCATGGCGTGCTGCTGGTGTCCTGGGAACAAGGAAGACTTTGGCCATGGCTCTGGCATTGTCCCTCCACTCTGTTTTGGCCAGGCACGTTAACCCTGGCACCCATCGGCTGGTCTTGTTGTCAGTGGAGCAGTAGCTGTCGGGGTGAGAGGCAAGGGGGGACACAGCCTCGCCACCACTGGAGAGAAGCTACAGGCCATACTCCTAAAGATTCCAACCCACAAGAGACAACCAGCATAGATGCCGTTTACCTTTTCTCATCGTGTCTGTAAGATGTAGAGCTCCGGCCACTGGTCCAAATAAACATTTTAGAGGGTTGCCCAGTGTTGGCTTTGCTCGCTGCAGTGGGACGATGGAAGGACCTGGGGGAAGAGGGATAATTTTTGTCACTGCTCACCCGATGTGGCAGACCACGTTATATCCAGCGTGCCAAATCCCGTGTGGCTTTTCTCAGCCGTGGTCTGAAGACGGACCATTTGTTAACTCCAGGTGAGATGTAAAATTATGGGGATGACAGATCAGGGGGTGGGAATGAAGGGTAAATCTCATTAGCGCCACTGGTAAAATGTGATCCTGGCTAATCAGGCTTAGCTGCGCTCCACACTGCAAAGGATTTGCACCATGGACAAGAAAACATCGGTAGTTTAAGAAAAGATAACAGCTGCATCCAATGTTCTTATGGCATTATTTTGGGGGTAGAAAGTGGCTGTTTTTTAAGCACGCACAGGTTCATTACAGCTTATTGGTTTTACGGCAGGTCTCAGTGTGATGAGACTCTCAAGGAAAGTGTCTGAATGAGACACAAGTACAAGACATAACTGCAGCATTTTGTGGAAATTTAATCGATGTGACAAAGATGGTTTTTCCCACAGAGAAATTACTGTCCCGAGGCCACTTGGCCAGACCAGTTAGATTCCTGCCCAGGGACTGCTTTGTTTCACAGCAGGGTATGAGACTTTCTGCCTTCTCTCAGGCCCTCATGGTCTTCAAAAGAGGGGGAAAAGCCCAAGGGGTTTCATTTTAAGGACAGAATTTGAACCTTGTACTTCAATTGGGTCTCACAGAAACAAATACAGAGTTGATCTCAAAAAGTGTTGCTGCTCTCTTGCCCTGATCCGAGGCACATTCACTATATCTATGTTATTCCCAGCAGGTTCTGGTTACCCTAGATCAACTGAATTTGAGTAGCGATCTTTCCAGGTGGTAACTGCATTGCCAGGCTGGAAGTATGGGCTGTATTGGACCTACTAGTGGGGCTAAAGCTTCCCTCGTAGCTCCTCCTTAATCTGCTCCTGCTTTTAGTGAGGCTCAGTTAAAATCTCGATCTCTGAGAACTGGGCCCACCTTGGTGTGGGTAGTATTTCACATTATTTCATGCCACAGCACATTGTGCTTTTAATGCATTCAGAGAAAACCTTAAGGAAAAAAAAAAAAACATTCCAGATACCGAAAGCTTAATGAAATTTATACGAAGCTTTTCATATACTGGGGGCCATTCTTCAGCCCACTGAAACATAAACCTGGCTGTTGATGCTCTCAGCAGAGGAGACACATGAATTCCTCAGTGCTCCTTGCCTGAAAAAGTCTGTAATGTCACTATCTACATAATCATGCAAAGGGCTAATTTCAATATTTGCATAGCTGCGAACCTGGGAGAATACTGAAATCCTGTAGAGGTGGCTGCAGGGGAAGACTGACATGGACGGGAGCCAGAACCCATCCATAGGCAGACAGGCTGATGGGTGCCAAGGGACCGGGATCTCCGTCTGGAGTCAGCCCAGAGCCCCACCACAGGCTCCGTGATGCAGAGCCAGGACAAACTCACACCCTGGCTGGGCAAACTGGCCAAATTGGTGACTCCGACACCTCCTCCCTGCTGGGATCCTGCTGCTCCCTGTTGCTGCGATGCTCCAGGATGCTGGCTTGGGAGCAGGGCGCGCAGGCAGGGACCTTCCTTAAAATTACAGGCAAAGCTTTTGAGCTGCATTCATGCACAGCAAATTGGGCAAGAAGACGGCCCAAAAGAAGGGAGGCAGAAGGAGGGGAATCTCCCCCAGCCTTTTCCCTGACTCTGTGGTCATCACTGCAGCAATGAGAGCCAAAAAAGAGAGTCTTTTCTTTCCTTACCACCACTGTAGTGAAGTATTAGGGAATAAACAATGCGAAGAGGCATTTTGTCCCTTAAATAACCATAGTTTGGAAGATGAAATGGCATCTACCAGGATCTAATCAATCTAGACACTGACTAAGAAGTGTTTTTATAGAAATTCGGGTTGCAGGACCTTGGGTCGCGTGCTCGCTCTGGTATGTCAGATGGCACCTACACTACCGAGACAGCACAAGAGCGACTGCCGAGCCTGCACCGGGGTGGTGTTTCTGCATTGAGCCATGCAGGAGGGCTCAGAGCAACTACCCAAGGGCCTGGAGGCCACGCTGGGTACCGGACTGAGGCCTGTCCCAGGCTGAGCCCCTTAGTGCTGGAAAATAAAATTATATATTTGCCTCTGTGACAGGAAAGGCTGGCTGCTGGTGCTGCCACGGCCTGCGTGGCCCCAGAGCTGGTGGGAGGTGGTGGTGAATGCTATTAGGGAGCCTGTTCTTAATTAAGCAAAACTTGGGCACCCATTAGAGGTGATCGGCAGCTTCTGCTGCCTGTCTGAGCGTGCAGGGACACCTGGGCAGGACTGCCCGGGCAGGGAGGCAGATTTGCCAGCTCCACAGAAAATCACAGAAGCATCACCGGGGCGAGAGCTGGGCGAGAGCGGTCTGTCCCACCGAGGGGCTGCCAAAGGAGGAAAAAGCGTGACTTTCCCCCAAAGTCAGAGTGATTTCAGACTCCCTTGCAGTGCCAGCACCCTGGAGTGGTCCATATGTGGTGGCATTAATGCTGCCTGCTTCATTAGTTGGGCAATCCAGGCTAACCACCACTATTTAACACACAATTACACACCTAATTTTGTGTAAAATCGTTACACTGATGACATCACAGCAGAGGTCAGCCGTAAGCCACTAAAGTCCATGGCTCCTTTAGGCGGGGGATAGCGGTAAGGGAAGAGCCTTTTGTAGAACAGTAACAACACGAACTCCCCAAGACCCTCCATTGAAGGCCTTCGGAGGACTTGTAACTTAGAGCGGTTACAACCTACACAACCGTGTCCTGCCCCACCAGCTCCATTAGCAAACTTCCGTGCCCTTTTCTTCCCCTGAATTATTCCCAAGACAGGAGTGTGAACCCCGTTCCTTCCCTGTCCCCTCTCTCTTTTCTGAGAAAACACATAGCAGTACTTTTTTTTTTTTGCCCATTGCCTCTCTGAGTCAGCTGCTGGCGACTTATTTTTATCATGCAACAAGTAATCAGCCCGTGAAACTCATTACCGTGGGATGTCAGCCTGGCATTTAGAGTAACAGCGGATTGCGCTATTGCTTCGACAGATGGAGCACCTAAAGTCATGACAATACCTGTTAAAAAACAGTTTAGAAGGGGTGCTTTAAGCCGCTTTTTGACTATCAGGAGCCTGCAGGGGATGTTCCGATGGGGCAGGTTACCAGCAACCTGCTGTACTCGATGTGACTTTTGCTGGAGTCAGGATGCTGGGTTGGACCCTGGGCTTTCTGCTCGACTTTGCCTGCACATCGCTGTCTCCTTCATTATTTACCCAGTGCGGCATCAACGCGGTTGTCTCTCGGTGTGGTTGCCACAGAGACAGGCAAGGAGGCCATGCTTCAGTTTTTACAAAACACGCCTCGTTCTTGGCGTTCGGGTCTGTTCTGAATAAATGCACAATGTTTAAGGGAGAGATGCAGAGTAAAAAGTGGATAATCTCACACGAATACATGTAGACCTGTGCCCAGGGCATTTCACTGCTCTGCAGTGGCCGAGGAGCAGCTCTAAGGGCTGATGGTGCTGACACAGGGGGTCTCTCACCCCCACCTCCCCCCATTCTCACCCTCCTCTTGAAGATTATCTTCTGAAGAATTTTATAGACCTTACTAGAAAACCTGACAAGGCTTCCACTTTTTTGGCCATTGCAAGATGAAGACTTGAGGTAGTTCTTATAAGATTAGAACTACTCTGCCCCATCCTAAGGAGGGTCAACGTGTCCATCCAACAGCGACCACCTGAGAGAGGACTGCAGTGCGAAGGAAACACTGGGGCAGCATTTCCTGCAAATTGCTCCAAAAAGGATGTAATCCTGAGGGTGAATCTCAAAATCCTGAGCTGGTACCTTAATATCACCTATATTACGTGCTCTGTTGTCCTCACTTTCACCCTGGGCTGGCTGCTCTCCTTCCTCAGGCTTTGGTTTATGTCATGATTGATCTGAAATGTCCCTTACCTCTAGGTCACCACATCTGTGAACAGCCAAAGAGGGATACTGCAGACCGCATTTTTAGATGGAAAGCTGGGTTTTATATGTGTGTTTATTTGTAATTGCCTCTGTCTATGTTTATGTTAATCATAGGGTTTCTGAGACCTTGGAGAACCATTTATGGCACCAAACTAATGAGCTCTGCTCCCCTTATGGCATTTCATTTCCTGGGCAATGTGACCACTGTAAAAAGAGCGGCACTTGCATTAATTTTGCCTCATAAAAGATACCCTGAGTTATCAAAAGCCAACAAAAGCTAAACATTCACCTAAAGATACAATCATTGACCTCTTCAGCTTTGTCTGAATACACCCATGCCCACGCTGTCAAGTGCTCTGGATCCTTCATCCCACTATTTCCCAGCCAGATGAGTCATTTGCACCCTGAGGCAGTTCCTTGGGAGCCCTGACGTTTTCCTGCTAGTCCACATGGGAACTTCTCTCCGTGACACAAGACAGCGCTCAGTGCCAGTTCTTGGGCAGACGGGGAGGTCGCTGTTGAGTGATGGGAAGTATTTGGTCTCTCTCATGGCTGGGAGAGACCACCCCTTTTTTTGGGGTGGTCCCACCCATCATCACCCATGGGAAAAGGAAGAGGCTGAAACCAGGCACCAAAGGCAGCCCACAAGGGGATGGTGGTACACTTCGGGATGAATTTACTCGATATGGACAGTTAGACTTTATGCCCCAATAGGTCTAACCCGTGCCTATGTATGATGACAGTATGTTTTCCTATGGCTTTGCTGAGCCAGGAAACGGAGAAGTATTGTGTGGTGAAGGGTGGAAGAATAAATAAAATGGCCTGTTGAATTCCTGATGTAAAGTGCAGCCTGATGGCCAGGTGGTCTGGCATTCAGGTTCCTTAGTGCATGGAAGAGTTTCCCAGGCAGAGTGGTGAGGGAACTACTGAATTAAGGTGCTCCTGTTTGATTCAGATGATCCAGGAGAGTTTTCTAGTCCTGGTATGGAAAGAATGTAAGTGCTGGATCCAGGACTAAAACCCAGTGCCTGAAATTTCTGACTCCTAGCTGTTTGATGGCAACGTGAAAGGGTAGACGGAAGTAGAGATACATCAAGGGAGACGGTGAGGAGAAACCCAAGTGGGTGGTAAAAACTGAGCACGCGTCTGCCTGGGGTATCTGAGCGAGACCCACTGTGTCCACGGCTGTGGTGTGACATGAAAGCTCCAAGACATATGTACCAAGGGAGGTTTGACACACTGCCACTCACAATGCAAACCAGAAACAAGGCGAACGCCTAGCTGGTAATTCCCCTGTTCTGACACAATTCAGAAGGCAACGCTTCTTATGTAGTCAAAATATCTGTTTTCTCTGCAGGCCTCCACCTGAGCACAGTATCTGCTTGCCCTAATTCCACTTCTCTGCGGCCATAACAGAAGAAGAGCAAGCATGGGCCAAGAAGAACAGCAATAAGCTAACTCAGAAAAGAAATGCATCTGCATTAGTAGAAGGCAGTTACCACTTAGGGAACATTTAACGCTCTGGCAGCAGCAACACTAAAATGTGAAGCAGCAACAGCAATACCAAATGGTGTATTTTCTGCCTCGTGACCGGACTTTGCTGCACCACGAGCTAATGGGCACGGTGCAGGACAGAGCGACATAAATAACTGTTCTCGTTGGAGCATTTCAGGAGCTCTGGCTGTACTAACTGACTAATCCAACTGGCAGATGATCTTGAATTTGGGGTTCCTCGTTATGGCAAGGGAAAAATGGGCAATGGGCAGCTGGTGCTAATGTACTGACAAGAGTTTAGGAAGACCGATGGCTAATGAGGCTTCATTAATGAATTCACCTCCATTTCTGGCCCTTCTCCTAAATATCCCCAGAGCTCAGAGCTGAGCTCTCTATCTAGTTTTTGAATTGAATGAGAGAGAAAACCTGGACTCGGGACAGTCTTGTTAGGCTCCCATGGTACAGGCAAGTCCAAGGCACTGCATGTCCAAAGGAGGAGGAGAACGGGGCTGTTGCTGACAGCTGAAGCCATCACATGGGGATGCAGCTTAGCCGTGTGCAGAACACGGCGATGTTTTATTTTGTTTTCAAAACCAAACTTTCTTTTAACTTCAAGTCATCCTTGATGATGGTTAATTCCTCTCCCCACTATGTACAGGGGTAAGAGAGAGATTCAGAAAGCATCTATTCCTCTTTGATACATGACAACATGCAACGTGTTCTCACTTCAGAACTGAATTTTCCAAAGTAACCTCTGGATCTTTCAGGTTTCCAACTCATGATGTTTTTTTTCTCCAGTGCTGGCTCTCTGTGTTTTGAAAAAAACTTTCAAGCCTTGCCATTTAATGATGCCCGTCACCCCTAGGCTTTCTCTTTCCCAAGAGCTACCTGCCTAGTATGAATCTAAGCAGCCCACACAGCACGTCTGTAGACTTTATAGTCTTTATTCTTCCTGATCTTTTTAACTGTAACTTTTTCTTCTCCACTTTTTTTTTCTTTTTTNTTTCTTCCTATACTTTACCATCCCCATGATGACTTATTTTGCTCACCCTGGCTGCACTGTGTTAGTCTTAATTAGCTAATTTAGCTGATTGAAACAGCAATTTTTTGAAGAAATTCCTGTGTCCCCAGGTCAGCAACAAAGGAGGAAGCTACTGTCTCTCATCACAAGCAAGAGAGTCCCAAGTTCTCTTCTTTGGCAACCTTCTGTCCACCTCTGACCCTCCAGACTCGGCTCCCATCACGGCAGAGGACGCTTTCAAGCCACCTCCAGGTAGCAGAGCGTCTAGTGAAGAGCCGGCCCTTATTGCCACCCTCAAATTTTGGTGCTGGTGCGTTTGCAATCCAAGCACGAGGCAATGCCTCTCTTGGCACGTTGCAGTTGCCGAGGATCAACGTTCATGAGGAACAGCTGAGGATAATTGTCTCCTTTGCCTGTGAGGACTCTGCAAGCATTTTTAGCTTTCTGTGCTGAATTTGAATTTATGTAGCAGGTGACACATTGGACAAGCACTATAGTCATCATCTCAGCTGCTCTCTGGCATAGGAGAAGAGCACAATCTGCCTGTGAAATGGGCTGGCTTTGGGAGGGGGTGCTGCAGTGGCAAGTGCTGGCAACCCCCCTGCAACATGCCCCTGGTCAGTTGAGCCAAGAGACTTTTATGGGGAGGTCTGCTCTGCCAAAGACCAGGTAGGATTACACTGATGAGGGGGTGAGAGGTCTCACCTAGGGGTGAGAATGGAGGCAGTGAAAGTGCTGCACTACCTCACTTGATGCTCTCCTTTTAATCTTAGCACACTTTGGAGTGCGCTAAGAAGGACACATAAGAAGGACACNGAAGAAATTCTTTGCTGTGAGGGCGGTGAGCCCCTGGCCCAGGTTGCCCAGAGAAGCTGTGGCTGCCCCATCCCTGGAGGGGTTCAAGGCCAGGTTGGACGGGGCTTGGAGCAACCTGGGCTGGTGGGAGGTGTCCCTGCCCAGGGCATGGGGGTCAAAGATGGTGGACAACCACCTTGCACCCAGTGAGGAGGGAGAAGAGCCAAGACACATACAGATTTCCACATCAGAGAGAAAAGGCAGAGCCTTGCTTTGGGGAAGCGTCAAGTCCCATCCATGGCGATATCACCTCCAGCTTTGTGCAGCTGTGCCTCAGCTTTACACCCCTCCAGAGAAGCCCTGATCTGAGAAGTACAAGGCTTTTAAATATCCCTGAAGAAAGTGTTTCCTTTCAGGAAAGCACCATTAAAACCCCGATGACGTGTCTGCAGGTGGGAGAACGGGAGGGGAAGGGTGATGCGTTGCTGGGGACAGAGAGGGCACCAGCAGCCCATAGGGACGCCACAAAGGAGAAGCAGATCGCACCAGCCATTTGGGTGGGGAGAGAGGTGAGGGCAGAGAAAGATAAACAGCCGCAGAGCAGCACCCAGAGGAAAAGCACAAACAGGCAGGGCAGATATGGCAGGAGTGTGTTTTCCTCCCACCTAATTCTTTGAGCAGGTCAATCATCTTTTATCTCCTTTGAGTCAGTCCCCATGCCATGGAGATCACCAGCCGGAACAAAGCAAAGGCAGGGGCGAGCTAAAAACTACTGCCCAGCGGGAAGTGAATGCTCTGGCACTATTTATTTTCGAGTCCACATTTGGATTAGCTGTAAAGAGCTGTGTGGATAAGCAAGCAGGCAATTACAGCTGGGACGTGCTGCTCATGAATGGCAACAGCTCCAATCTGCTCAGGACATATTGAAATTCTAATTCAGTTAGATTCCTTTAGTTACAGCGCTCATCACAGGCACTAAAAGAGATGGGATTAAAAAATAAATACGACTCTTATGTTGCCTTTGGTCAGCCTTCTCTTCCCCCCTCCTCTCCCCTCCCGTGTTTTAGCTGTTATTTTCTGTGGCAAAAGACAGCATTTAGTCTGCTTGTTAATTTTTACAAGGATCTGGCAGAGCGCGGCTGGCCGAAGGGGCGCACTGCTGACGGTGGGTGGGCAGGCAGCAGCAACGCTAGACCAGTGCCGCGGGAGGTTTCACGTGTCACACCTCACTACAGGCCTTTTCTTGCAGGCATGACACTGAGGCGCAGAGCAAGGACGTGATTTGCACAAGCTCTTCACTGGCTTCACCCCTGGGTCAGACCAGCGCTCAAGCCCACCAGCCCGCCTGCTCCCCCAGTAACCAGGTTGGCTTCCTGCGTTGGGTATTGGTGTAGAGCTATTTTGCCATTGTAGGCAACCGCTTTTGCACGGGGTTTGGGTAGGTAAGTTAGGAAAAGATCTGATCCAAAAGAGCGGCCCAGGAGCGCCAGCTCAGCCCTGCCAGCGTGACCTGGAAGTTCAAGCAAGTTATTTAACTACATGTGGTTGAGTTTCCCTGGCTGTTAATGAACCAAGTTGTATTAAATCAGCTGTTATATGTGAGGAACAGTTAGTTGAGATCTAAACGTCTGAGATTGCCAGATTGGAGGAAGGAGAGGAGCATGAGCTTGGGTCTCCAGCTGCCTGGCAGTCATGCTTCCCTCACGACTGGTCTCTTGGACCTGCTGGAGGACCTCTACAGAGTGAGATGTCTACAGACGGGTTGTGACCACATCATCTCAGAAACCTGGTTATGACAGACAATGGGTAGAAATTGTCTCCTTTGAAACTAAGAAAAGAGCTTGATGGGGAAAGACAGATATAATACCTCCATACTACTGGTACTGGGGCATGGAGCTGTGAAATTAGCACCTCTGTGGTAAAAGCAAACACCCAGCTAGGATCTCATAGAATCATAGGATTCGTTAGGTTGGAAAAGACCTTTAAGATCATAAGCATCTTTCCTCTTTCACCCTAAAGGGTGAATTTTGCAGCATAAACACTCTGCGGTGGCTCCTCATCCTTTCAGGACACAGACTTCACCATCTGTAGCCCTCTTAGTTGAATATGTTGAACTCTGGTGTCAAATTCACAACACAAGGTTTTGTGCCCAAGTGCTGTAGAAAAGCACCAGAAATCTTTTTTTCCTGCACACATTTCATGTAATTTTCACAGAAATGAGTATTTTAAGTGTTCTGATTTTTTTTTTTTTTAAATGTAATTCTGTAGAGGCAGCCACCTATTGGCTCTTGAGTCTAAGTTGTGTGCAATATGGCTACACCTCCGTGGGCCGTTGAACTCGTGCATGTGCTCCCTGGAGCTCCCTCTTTGCTTTGCCCTCTGGTAAGGATCTCCAAGTCACATATTAGGGACAGAAACCTACTGCCTGATTGAAAAAAACAATGCAAAAACCTAATTCCTACTGGGAAGGTACATGCCCCAGAGAAGAACTTCCAGCATAAGGAGCAGGAAGTGTTTCTAATGGATTCATTCGTAGTTAGGACACAGATCAAATCCAGCCTGAGGAGCAAGACTGAAAGAAAGCTAGAAATTAAGTGGGTTACATTAAGGCAGAGTGTTAGAACGGCAGGGAACACAACATAAAAGATAATAGTGGTGGGCACACCCAAAAGAGAGTGGGAATAGCTGCGTATTGCAGAACAGTAGTAGTGCAATCTACAGAAGTAGTGTATGAAGTGGATGGGAAATCTGGCGGAGTCAATGAGTCAAATGACTACTGAGACGAGGATGATGAGCCAGGCTGAGTACCGTGCTGCACCAGTCTATTTTAGGTGAAAAATCAGTGCAAGCACTAAATCACCTGCTTTGTGGATGAGTTCAGTGCCTCATACACTGGACGGTAGAGATGAAGATTTAGCCTCCTTAGAAAACCAATAGCTTGAGAGCTTGTGAGTCTCTTTATAGATGTGTTCTTGTAAGATACTTTTTAGCATAAAACCAATTTTTCTTGAGAGTCAGGGAAAACGATAATGAGAAAGAACAAAAGCAAAGTCTCTCTATGACAGAACAGCGTACATATGCCCTCTATGCAGTTTTGAACCAACACAGAGAACAAAATCTCTGCAGTCCCCTGAGGCCAGCGGAGCACTCTGGGCTGGGAAGGGGCCATGTCCATGAAAGAAAAACCCAATGTATTTTGGTCTCATAACTGGTGTAGAAATGAAAACAATGGTAGGAGCAGGCACAGACATTTCCATTCCTCATATGGCAATAATCTATATTAATTACAGCAAGTGTCCGGCTTCGAACAATGTCACTGCAGTGCTATTACTGTTGAAGAGTATTGAGTTTCCAAGGAGGTGAATGTCTTTTTCTCTCCCTAATCATGATTACTTGGCTTAGTACTTGGGCTAAGCTTTCATTTAACCAAGATAAATGGGCATTTCCAAAACCAGCGAGTTAACACTATGCATCACATCATTACTCTCTCCTCAGATTTCTTGCCTTGTGTGCTATTTTGCTTGGCTGCTAAACACAAATAGCAATAAGAATAGGAAGGAGGAGCTGTGCAGCATCCCATATGGATTAAAGATCAAAAAAAAAGTAAATAAATCTGGTTTTGACCCATTACTTTGTCCTCTTCTGTGCTAGCATTTTCCCTCAATCAACATAACATAACAACATTATTTTATCCTCTAGTTTCCCTTTCTTGAAACATGAGTGCCCACACCACATTTCTGCAGACACCACCAGCCTAGCTGACTAATATTTTGTTGCTTTCTATTTGGAATCCCTGTTTATAAATTAAGCTTACGTGCCAGTGCTGTAGGTTAACATTCAGAAGAGCAGATGGGGAATTAGAGGCGAAACTTCTGTCAGTGATAACGGGACTTCCACGCTTCATTTCCCCCAGGGCACAGTAAATGTTTTCCTTTTCACCAGCGCTGGGCAAAACTGACTTAAGGAACCGGTGGCAACAAAACTGTGTGCCGGCAACGCACTGGAACTGTCAGGATGCAGGAATGGATTTTCAGTTGCTGCGCCGTTGGTGGGAAAGGTATTTTGCAGTCGCTCCTGGAAGGTACCCATCTCGGTATAGAGGCTCAAGCGCAAAATAGCCAGCAAGAATTGCCTTGCTAGCAAAGTCAGTGAGGTCTGGCACCGAACAGCTTCTCCTACACAGGCGGGTTCACCTGACCACATCGCTGCCCAGTGGTTCGGCTTGCGATGACCACGACAGGCTGCAGAGAAGGGGGAGGTCCTAACTCACGTCCCGAAATACTGCAAACCCTGTTATTTCGGCAGCCATCCCGCTCCCCATTCCTCTGCCCCACTGCTGGGGGGAACTGCAAGCTGTGGGTCAGCATCTTAGTGGGGTGGGTGGCTTCCTACCCACCTCCCACAACCCCTTACACGGTTGTGTTGTCCAGAACTTGCCATGCGTCCCTGTGCGTGGATGTGTGAGGTCCATACGTGTTGTACCCCTTGTCAAGGAACGAAGCTCCCCCTTTTCTCGAGCAGCTCTGTGCACCATCCCCTTTCACACACTCAAAGCTCGTGCTCCAGGGGCCGGCACTTGCAATATGAAGGACTTCACAAAGCGGGAAGTGTTTCATCAGCGGTAGGCACAAAACTCCTCACCACAAAAGAGTGACAGTCTGACGAACACCCCATCTCTGTCCTGGGGAGACTCCCCAGCTGTTGAGCCCTGTGGCACCTCACTGGGATGGATCATCCCCGTGCTCTGCCAGCTTGGCTCTGGGCAGCAGGGCACCGCCGATGCCGGCCAGCTGCCACCCAGCAGTTGCTGAGTGACAGGAACTATCAGGATCAAGACAAAATGCAGTGTCCCAACACACCAGATGTCACACGGGTGATCAAAAGCAGCTTCTGGCTGCTAAAAAGTGCATTGAAGACACGCTAGAGGCCTGCCCCGAGAGCAAGAGCTTGTCCCTACCATTGAGTTCACGCAGATGAGATTTGTTCAGATAATTACCACCAGATCCAGCCTGCACCACGCTACATTCTCTGGTCTTTTTCTACAAGGTACCCATCATTTGGCCAGCCTCCACACACCTTCTTCCCAGCAACAAACGGCTTTTACTAAGCATTTGATACTACCCTTAACAAACCAAGGAAGCAGACGCTGAAAATCCCAACATGTGGGTTGTGTGTGTATTCTCTACTTTTTAGAGCAGCTTAACAATTGCCTGTTAATTTTCACCCTTTTTGGTGCCTTTATGAAAGCTCTTTCTGCCTCTATCTCTCCTAAGAATCCCTGAGCCCCGGTAATCACGTGAATTACACTCAAATCGAAATGCAGAAAAGCTGTGTTTTCACATTGCCCTGGAAATCTTGAAGGCCATTTCCAGCCCATTACAAAGGCGCTGTGGATCTCATTACAAAGGTGCTGTACAGCATAGCTTGTGACTGAGGAGGCTGCTAAGGTAAGTTTAACCAAAAATGTTTCTTTCTCACACTCCCAAGATCCTATCTTGCAACTAAAAGCTGGTCTTTGAATTCTGCAATTTATTTAGATTAATTTAAGTAAAGCTACCTGTGGGAAAACTTGTTGAGCTACCAGCTAACACCAGGCAGGTGACCTGTGCTGGCCCTGTTGGAACACTTGTGTGCCTCTTGCTGTGATACAAATAAAAGCTGGTAGCCTTCCCCCTGAGGTGTTCAGAGGGCTCTTCTCCGTATCAGTTTGATAGCAGTAATTCAGTTACAGAAGATATTACCGGAGGCTGCCGTAATATGGACTGCATTTTTATTTTGTAGGGTGTAAAATGAAACTTTTGCTCCCACCCACNATGAAGTCTATCATTTCAGTGCTCTTTGATACGTACTTCAGAAGAGAGCGGGTACTTTATTCTCTTCTTATTTACATCGGCGAGGTCAGGACCCCAATGCAGAGGCGAGGGAAGGGGTAGGGCAACGCCACAAAACCTGTCGGCACCAGACCGAAGGCATTTCTTCAGTTTGCTGTGATCCCTTGGGAAATCCTCACAGTTGGACTAATATTGGATATAATTGAAGGAATACTCCCCTTAAACTAGGAGGTTCAGTATCCAAATATAATCCCTGCTGAAAGAGTGCTCAAAACCTGAATTTTGACCTTCATGCCAGCCAAAACGGTTTTCAGCAGCTACAAAGATTTAAAAACTGATGTGGAACGTTTTGTCCAATAGCAGCTTTTTGATTTCTTCATACTTGTATGTATTTATTTTTACCTTTTGTCACAATGGAAATTCAAGTCCAATATTCAATCAAAGTCAAGCATTTTATCGCCTTTCCAGTCAAATGCCTGAGTCAGATCCTTCAAATGTAAGACTGGTAGCACTGCGCCGAGTGCATATGGAAATATAAAGAAAATCGACCTTTTGCACTATAGCCTAGAGAAGTGCCTCTTCTTTTTCTCTTTACCCTGGTGGAGTCATTTGCCACCAGAACACGTTGCCAGGAAAAGCGGTCTGGGGAATGTTGCTGCCGGGGTGTTTCAGTTGCCAGAGCGCTCCCCAGTCAGACCAGTTTGCTGGTGCAAAGTTTGGAGCTCGCGGTGGGAGCCCTGCTGTCAAACGCATTTGCCAACTGGGAATTGGCCATTCGCTTCCTCTCACTCAGCTGCAGCGAAAAGCAACATTTATTTAATCTGGAAGGTGGAAAGCTGGAGTGGAAGAAGGATAGCCATCACTCTGCGCCTTCCCAGCTTCTTTTTATCCCCCCAGGAGTTTTGCTTTTCTTCTACTACCACCTCAAAAGCTCTCTCACTTCCTTCACCGCTGCTGGAGCAACAGGGCTTTCCACAGCCAGCTCCTTCTGGGGCTTTCTAGTCCCAGGCTTGGTCTGACGTGAAGGTCACCCCAGGGTGACAGAAGACGCTCATCCAACCCACTGCTGCTGTCAGTCCTACCACAGGACGCCAGCACTGGTGTCAGGGTGGTGGGAGAGAAAGGACTGAGTAGGACCCAGTTCTGTTTCTGCAGGTTTTGATGCACAAAAAATGAATCCCTGGGGAGTATGCAAATATTGGGCATTGGCCACCGAGCAAAGATACCCACGTGTGGGCTCACACGTTGTGTACCCTGCAGTAAATACGAACTGGTCAACCGACCTGGAGCATCAGGTGGGCTCCAGGAGTGCCCTGGTCCCCATTTCTGCTCGCCTCTGAAAGAGCATCGAGCATCGCCCCAACTGTTACCTTGGCCGTACTTGGAAGAGTGCCAGCAATTGCAATAAGTAACTGAAAGTATTTCACAAGCATCTGTATTTCCACTTCTATGGAAAACCGTGGAGCCGATCTAGGAGTACTTAACGTGGGAGCTGTAACACAACTGCAGTGGAAAGCAGCACTGGAAGACCACCCGTGGCTTTCAGCAGATCGGATCTCCCGTAGTTAAACGAAATGCCATCGCGGTACACAGGGCTGGCTGATTTCAGGTTTGCTAATTTGTAAAACAATGTGAAGAAGATGCTGCAGTTGTGAGCAGAGCGGCTGAATTATAGGTACTTAGGCTGCACTGTAGGGATATGAATTCTGTTTATTGCACAAACCTGCCTCTATAATTAATAGAAATAGTAATGTTTCCTTGCTCTGTTTTCATTAATTCAGACTGATAGCTTTGGGAGATCAGAATGGATTAGAAAACGCATATTTGGAAGAACAGGAGAGAACCGGAGGACGACTTTGGCTCTTCAGCATCAGTCCAGATCTCCTTCTTCAATGTGCAAGGAGCAAAATTACTCGCAATGCTCTGTGTGTAACAGGCCATCTGTCACCGTAATTGTAGTTTTATTTTACCTTTCCCTGCTTCTGGGAGGAAAGAGCCGGACTTCCTTAGCTGCCTGTCTGAACTGAACATTATGAAATGTATTTTGAAACCTTGATTTGAAAACCTTGAGAGCCCCGGCAGCTCTCTAAAACCAATGCCTGCACCTCCCAATAAAAACCAGCCTCAGGGTTTACCCAACAAGCTGCAAACAAACCGAACGGCCATGTCTCCTTTAGCAGGAGTTTTATGGGCCTTTCCCCCTCCCTTAGGAGGCGTAAACATATCAAGGTTTAAAATTGCGCTTTATTTATCTGGGTGGTATAGTATGATATTGTTCCCAGAGAAGCGCTGGGGATACTTTGTCGTGGTGGCGAGGAGGGCACTGCGTGGAGCCACGGCTGGTGACAACTGAGATGTGGCACAGGCGTCAGTCTGGCTGTTATTTAATTATTTTGGATACTTCAGGGACGGGAAGCAGGGGGTGTCTATAAATGAGCATGGAAAACTGACCGCTCCACAAGGGGCTTTTCATCTCTGCTGGTGGAAAGCTTTGCACCCCCCAGCCCCGTCCCTCTTGGGGTCAGAAGGACAGGAATAGATGTCAGGGATGACTTATTTTCACCATGAATCATTGAAAAAAATATTAATCTTAATAGCCTTCTAACACGAAGTACATACCGACCACTGAACCGCTCTGACTAAGGAGGGGCTTTTATTGATAGGACTCCTTAGCCAAATGTAATGCAATTAAATGATTGGATTTCATTACGTATATTGACATGGTGTCAGTGACAATTTCCACTCTCCCTATTATTTCTATAAATAAAGTCATCTGCCATAATTAGAAAATATGAACGTGCTAAGACCTCCATTAATTCTTCCCTTTATTAACCTAAGAGCTGGGCAGATGTTCATTAATACCTTGTTACGCTGCGTTCATCAGCTCTTACTGAGAATAGAAAGGCTGAGACCTGATCTCACACTGAAGGTTAAATAAGAGCAGATCTAGATAAATCTTGGCTTCTGGTTAACTTTTTGACAATACCTTCATTTCTTTATCAAAATGTCTTTTAAACCTTTAACCTCCCTCTCTTTTCCTCAGTGTGCTGTGGACGACATAGGAAACTCAGCGGCGTTCCCCTCTCTCCAGCGTTGAGTTGAGCCGTCCTTTAGCTGCATCCTGATGTCCATTTTGATTTCAGGGGATCTGAATTACATCAGCCTGTGACCTGCCCTCTGCTTCCCCCTCCTGGAAGGTATTTAAGGAGCAATGGTGCCGGGTGACAGCCCAGGTCCACCCGCTGATGGGTGCTTGGGGTTGGGTGTGAGGAACAGCACGTAGAGATGGACCCACACCAAGCTGCGAGGGGTGCTGTGACCAGCCTGTGAGACCTCATGCTCCCTCCTGGTATCCCGCGGTTGGCAGGTCTCAGAGCTGGTCTAACCTCTGTCCCAAGCCATCTCCCACTGTCACCTTCACTGGGTCTTCTGCCAAGAAGCTCCACAATTTAATTACATTCTCTGTCAAAGTACTTTTTTCCTTGCTTCTTTTAAATATTGTGCTCAATAACTTGAGGCCACTTCCTGATCTGCTTCTCCTTTCCTATTTGTCTGGTGTTTTCTGTCTCCTCCCACTCTGTGCTTTCTGACCACCACCTGGATCTGTTCTCTTGGCACTTACTGCCCGGGCCTGATGCAGGTCAGGGCACCTTGACCAGCCTCAGCAGTGCTGCACTGACTGGTACCACCAAAGCAACTGTCCTGTGACCTCTGCAGTCACTGCAGATGCTTGGCTTTGTGTCTATGAGGTGGTACCAAGGAGCTCGGAGCTCCAGGCTGGTGCCAAACTCCTGCTCACCCGTGCTCAGGCTGCCTATGGGGAGAGGAGGCGCTTGACTCCTGGGATGAGCCAACTGAAGTACAAACAATGCTGTTTCACATCAGATGTTCACAGAAACAGCCCGTAAGATATATGACTGTTTTACTGCGTTGGGACTGCAACGGAGCCTATTGTCTTATTTTAGGAGAAGCTTAAATCTTGCTGGAAAAACCTGATGAACTTCTGAAGGACTCAGCCTTCCAGGCTAAACCATTTTTTTCCCAGTTGATAATTACTGTAAATTTTTGCAAGCTCTTAATATTTTCAGGTACATTAAAGTGGATGAGATTAAATCGTATACGTCCTGTGACCTCTTCTCCCCAGAATACTGGGTTGTTGCCGTTCCTCGTATAAAGCCAAGCAAAGCATGGCTGTTCACAGCTGGGATTTACCTTGATGGGTAAGATGTAATGCACTGAAATGGGTGAGGCAGCACTTGGTCTCAACCCGCCTTTATATTTTTGGCTGGGCCACACCTGAAATGAAACTGGAGCATGTTGTGAGTTGTCCAGATCTGGAGTTGGCCTTTCTTTACTGAGCAGCTGAGGCTCCTGCACCTCATCAGGCCTCAGAGAAGAATTTAGATAAGATATTGTAGATAGGCTGTCCGCACGACAGCGTAGCATAGGCATGACCCAAAGCCTACCATACGGTCAGCAGCCTAAATCCTGAACTGATGAACTGGCTGATGTGTACTTTGAAAGACTGGTGGTGGTGGTGGCTGGTCTATCCCATCCCATCCCATCCCATCCCATCCCATGGCAGCTTCAGAGGCAAACAAGGCAGACGAAAAATGTCTCAGCAAACCAAACAAACAGGGCTCATGTCAAAACTTCTCTTGACCTCAGAAAAGATCATGGGTGCAAAATTAGACTGCCCAGCCACGGAAAACACAGGTATGCAGATAACCGTGCTGCTCCTTTACTCTCTTCTGGGTTGATTTCAATACCACTGCTCAGATCTTGTTTTGTACAAAGTCATTCTAAAATCATATATTAAAAAAAAAACAAAAAAAAGGAAAAAAAAAAACCAGTGTTGCTTCCACCACTTTCTAGCCCTTGCCCATCTCCTTTGAGTTGGATGCTGCTTGTCTGTTCTCTCGTCTGCCACCGCGGAATTCACCCACTTACTTATTGCTCTCTCTTTCCCTTTCTTGGAATTGCCTTTGCAGAAATGCACATAAACAGCTAATCTTCGGGTCAGCATTTCAATTAGTTTTAAATTGTACATTTCTATTTCCTGGGTCTTTACTTATTTATTATTATTTATATTGAATGTTTTTTCTGAGTGTTTGCATTGATTCCGATAACTCTGCTGGGTGCTTATCTGTATGAATAGATCAATAGCTCTTGGACTGCACTTGCCGAAGCAATAGACTGAGAGGCTTGCTTCAAACGCGAAAGCTTCTGTACTGAATTTATTAATATTCAAACAAATGTATGATCCATAAAATTATTTCAATCCCCCCCTAAAGTAAGTGGGTTTTGCACCTTTTCTTCCTGGCCAGTTGTATTTTAGCAGTTGCCACTCGTCCACCTCCTTTTTCCATTACAGACTCCCTCAGTTCATCAGGGGAAAGGACACTACCGACGTCACGATGGCACTCTTCCCAGAAATGACAGGGTTGGCTTAATTGCTGGTCCCAGCAGACAAGGGTGTGTGGATCATCCTGGGCTCCTCCAAAGCACTAATCTAAAGGGACGTTCTAACAGAAATCCATCTCCCATCTCAAATGAGAGATCCTCCCTTCTCTTAAACTGCAGTAAACCAAACCCTCCTCTGATCTGAATTAAAATCAGGCACAAACTAAGACTTTCATTTCTATTTCTAGCTTGCTCAAGGAAAGACCTCTTTGCACTGTCTCCCTTCAAGGCAATTTTGGGCTAAGGGAAAAAAAAACGTGGTTCCACAAAATCTCTGTGTGAAGCCACCAGGAACGCAGCGAGATAATAGCGTAGCAAGATAAGGAGGATTAAGATTACTGCTGGGCTTTTTAAGAAATAAGAGGTGAAAAAGTTAATGGAATGCTCAACTGGGAGACATTGCGGGGACCTGCCAAAAGTGATAGACCGAGACAGCACAGCAGTTGCGTTGTATGGACTACCGTTGCACGGCCAGGCTTTTCCATGTACATTGAAGCCTGCTGAATTCCACATGGACTATGGCATGGAGCCTTTAGGAGCCATGGGTAATGAAGCCGATCATTTCCAGCTGATACGTGCAATAAAGAAGTAGCTGAAATACAATGAAGTGGCCAGTAGTGAAATAAGAAATACAATGTTGGCAGAATGATGGTATAATCATGGCAAGATGGGTGCTCTGCCTCTTGTTGACTATTCATGGATCCCTCAGGATGAGCCTAGGATTCTTGTGTGGAGTCTGCCGATTGATTACACCTCATTTAGGGTCTGACGTTTGCCTTCCACCCACTTGTGATTTTTCTGGGCCAATGTGGTTCTCGTTTAATGGAGGAAGCATCCGACAAGATGCTCTGGCGCAAACACAGCGGTGCCTGCTGCGCTTCGTGTTCAAGAGCGGAGCATATTGAGAATTTGCTTGTATTGTTGTGGAAATTAGAGGTTACTTCAATTGCCATGGCGAGTTTGAGTAGAATATTTTGTAGAGACAATAACAGCCACCGACAATCCAAATCCAGTAGACGCCTGATCCGGCTTGTATTGAAGCTGATGAAGTATTTCTATTGTACCGAATGGACATTGGCCTCAGCCTCAAAAGAGCGCACTTCAGACCGAACTTCTCTGCTGTTGCAGAGATCTTATTAGATTTGCAGAGTGGGTATTAGATTTGCTCAGTGGTATGAGAACATTACTATTCTGTTAAATTACTTTTTGAGTTAGTAATATATTCTTTTCTGCAAGGATTTTTCTTTCTTAAGTCCTTTTTACCTTTTTGCCTTCAGCTGGTTAGGAAATACATTTCTGGCTTTCTGCCCTTGAACTACGGCACACCGTTATCTTGCGGGGTTGAAGAGCTCTCGTTCATTTCTCAAAGGAGTGCTCCGTATGCTAAACTTTATTTTTGTGTCTTGGGCAGGGTGTCCCTTTTTTACTGGCGGAAGCAAAACAAGAAGAGCCTCGTGAATGACGAGGAAACCTAAATCAAAATAGGTTCTTGACCACGAGCTCTTCCCGGGCAAGGCTCAGCACTAAGTTCTGGGGAAGCCCTCCTCGTACCTGAGCCTTTTCTACCACAACGTAGAGATACGCTTTGTGAGCCTGTTCTTAGTGAAACACATCCCTGAGATCCGGACTGTATTATATTATTTGTGGTATTTGCAGCTGCAATATCAGCAGCATGCTAAGTGCTTTGAAGAGATGTTGGAAGATAAAGTCGCTGCCTAAAGAGCTTAATATTCATATTTTATTCAAAATAATAATAAAAAAAAATCCGTACTTTGAGTCTGTAAGATACCGGATTAAAAAGGCTTTTCTCCTTAAATTAGCTCACAGAAATATGACCCCCTGAAGGGAGCGAAGGAACCAGCTGTGGCGGGAAGGGAGCCAGCACGACCGAGAACAAAGCCATTTTCAGCTGCCTCACCCGGAGGTGCACTTTCAGGCTCAGCCTGGGCTCCTTACGGACACTTTTATCCCTGGAGGCCCAGCTGGGATCAGAGAGGGTGGGATCCACCGTGGTCCCCCCTGCGCAGGAGCGAGACCCGGCCGTGCTCCATCGGGGACGGGGGAACCGGGGACGGTGTGATGGGGACGTGTCCTTTGGATCTGCCTCTTCAAACGCCACCCCTGGCTATCAGAGCAAAATCAGATCGCTCTTCCTTCTTGTCAGAAGTCAAGAGTGTATTACACGGTCTCTCAGTTCTGATTGCTGTGGACAGAGAGCATTTTTTCGTGCAAAATTCCCAATGCTTTGTCAATTTGCTCTTTCTATGTGCAGCGCATCACGGTATCAACATTCTCCATAAAAATATATTGAATTATTTAAAACCAAAGGAAACCTAAATAATGGCATCTGATGCAATTTTTTCCGAAAATTTATATTTCCACATCAGGTATACTTGAGGTTTAATGGAGGTAGGATAGTGTTGCCGTAATGGACAACAGTGAGAGTGAACGGGAGCACGGTGCTCAGGAAGGGAACAGTGAACGCGACTACTATGTTTTTGAGGAGAGGAGGGCAGACCCACCATTACACGTTGACGGCTGAGAAGCAAAGCCGACAAGAGTTTTGCAGCCATAAGTTCCAGCTTGTTGCAGAATTTTAATGTGTTTCCACATGAGTGATATTTGGTTAGATACTGTAAGCACAGTACTGGAAAATTAGGATTACCAAATGAGTAAATTAAAGTGAAAATCGGGCAAAGCGGTTTGAAAGCAGATTTAAGTGCTTCAGTCATTATGGGCTTTGCCCTCCGAGGACTTTTTTTTTTTTTTTTTAAATAGTCTGCAAATTCTTATTGGATTTGAAATTGTTTCCATTACAGACACTAGAGATTTTGCAAGGAAATCTGACGGGCTTATAGAAGAACAGTAACAGAACAACAACAGAGGAAATGTAGGTTGAAAGGGATACAGCTTTGACTTAATGACCTCTCTTTTGTGAAATGCTGGTCAGAGAGAAAATTTCTGGGCTTTGTTCCTGGCCACAACACGATGACAAAAACACTTAACGCAAACCCCACTGAGCCGCTCCCGGTTCTTAAGAAAACGTCGGATGCGTGGCCAAAGCCCACATCTGCCTTTGCAGGGTTAATTATTTCTGGAACCCAAGCGGGACACAAAGATAGAGGCAAGACATAAATAACCCTGGCTATGTGCTGCCCGGCGGGGAGATAGAGCGAAGGGTGTGCGGTGGAGCCGGGGTACCCAGCCTGGCCAAACCCGCCGAACGCGCTCCCTTACACCCACCTCCCAACAACGGCACTTGGATTAACACGGGAGTCGGGATGCTGTGCAAAACAGCCCCATGCTGACACCGAAATGAACCAGGCGGCTCAACTATGCGAAATGGGGGGAAAAAAAAAAAAGGCAACAAGCATCAGTAAAAGAAAACAGCAGGTTGCACGTAGCCCCAGTGGCTTTGTCAGTATATTGTCTTTCCCACAAAGATCTGACATTTTTTTGTAATGCTTCTCAAGTAACTTTGCAAGAATATTAGAAAGAGGGGAACAGAGATGCGGAGCAGTCCGATAACTTACCATGGCAGTACCTTCCGAGTCAAAATTACATCCAAGGTTTCCCTCTCCGACTTGTGAGGTTAGATCATGATGATTTTATCAGCAAGGTCATTTTAGCACCCGTGCTTAATCCAAAATCTAGTCTGATGTTTGTTTAGGAGATTTGAGTAATCTCTTTAAGAGAATTAACAAGTGCTGGAGTCCTAAGGAACAATCTTTTCTCAGCCCTGTCTAGAGCAGAAGGATTTGTGGTCAAAGCTAGGGGAAGCATTTTTTAAGGCAGTCTGGAAACAAAGGAAATTCCCTTCACAGCCAGTTGGGTTATGGAGAATGGAGGCGTGAAGCCTGCGAATGATTTTAGGTAGGATTTTGGGTTCGGTTGTCTGGCTACCCTAGAGGTAACCCATGATGTACTGAATGATGCTACAGCATCGATAACGCCATACACAGAGGCGCTTGCTCCAACAGGTTTCCCCTCTGAGCCACGTACACCTGCTGTCGGTGGCCAAACAACAGGTCAATCTTTTGGTGCCATTTTCCAACGCCACCGTACGCTGCCTGTTGGTCCTTCACCACACAGCGGGGGCCCTGGAGCTGTGTGATGGGAGCTAACTTCCAGTTAAGGGAGAATTCAGTGGAACAGAGTCACCGATGCTCAAATGCCAAGCTGCTAAATCTACAGCAAGTCTTAGTTCAGAAATCAGCCGTCTTTTTTTACAAATAGTGAGAAAGATCATCAGTGGATGCAAAGTCATATGCTCGCTTCAGGCTCTTGGGTTAAATCTTGGGAAGGGCTTTGAGGAACTGGCTTTGAATCCTTGCATCCAAAGCTGCTCTGTGTGCTCTGGTTGTTGGATGGATCTAAAATAAACCATTTTTACATGTTCTCATCTGAGAATATGTGTTTGACATCGCTTAAGATTAGCCCTTCTCTTGCTGATCGGTCCAAGTAAATAATGAAAATCCCACTAAAGCAGGGTTCCCACAAGGCTCCTATCATGTCAGGCAGAATGGTCACCCAGCAGCTCGTGGTGTTGTTGTACTATTAACCCTTACACCCTTTTCCCTCCCAAAAGGCAGATGAATTATTATCTAGATCCAGAAACAAAGAACAACATCCTGGCCCTTGGGGGTGGAAGCTGCGGATGCTTATCTCAGGCACCCCGCTGCTTCACAGCTGGCAGCAACAGACAAATTTATCAGTCGTCTGAGCCAAGGTTCACCAGATGGAATTGCATCCCACTTAGAGGCAACATTGGACTATTGCAGCCTCAAGAGTAGAGGGAGGTTTGGGTATTAACTCATGTCAGCTTCCAAGCCTTGGACTAAAAGAAAATTCGGAACATAACTGGGAAACCTGAGGCCAAACCCCCCAAACTTAAGAGCTCATAACGCAGCAGCTGCAGCTGGAAGGAGTGCTACAAATCACCCAGCAAAGTTTTGCAGAGAAGTTTGCTATCCAAGCCATAAGAAGGTTATTACCTTTGCGTGGCTGATAAATTGCAACAATGATTTCGCTGTCAAAACAAGCAAACTTCCCATTAGACCAGCGAGAAGCAATATCAAATCTCATTCTTCTACATTTCATAGAACCATAGAATGTGTTGGGGGAAGGGACCTTTAAAGGCCACCTAGTCCAACCACCCTGCAGTCAGCAGGGACATCTTCAACTAGATCAGGTTGCCCAGAGCCTCATCCAGCCTGGCCTTGAATGTCTCCAGGGATGGGGCCTCCACCACCTCTCTGGGCAACCTGGGCCAGCGTCTCACCATTTGAGAGACATTTGCATAGAAGTCTATTAATGTTTCGATATTTGGAGAAATGGCAGCTTACACGAGCAGATGGAAGGACCTAACGTAGCATATGGGCGATCTCCTTGGCAAGGCCTATAAAATCAAAGGTGAAAGAGGTATGGTGGGTTGTGGCTGAAGTAACACAATATTTGCACAAATGACAGTAGACATGGTAAATAATAATAAATATTAATAAATGTTGCTGATAAATTCAACACATCCTTGGCAGACCCTCTGTAGGGCTGTGGAGGACCCTTGCCTTTAAGTCACCTGCTGCATTTGTTGAAATTAAATCCACGACCAAATCATATCCCAGTGTCCTCCCGGTCCAGTGGCTGCCACAGAGCAGGGAGGTGAGTGGGGGTGGGCAGAGGACACTGCGAGACTGCCCGGCCTTGGGGCTCGGAGGGTGCTAAAAAGCCCGACTGTAAAGCAGGTCCTGACATGTCTCCTTTAAGACGAAGGATGAGGACTTGCTGCAAGGCAGCCCGCCTGAAGGAAACAGTCAGACATAGATCACGAAGCCCCTGAGAGCGCGGTCCATAAAACTACCATTTAAAGTCACCCAAAGCTATGGTGAGCCACCAAGTTGGCCCATCGGGATGGGTGCTCTGGCATCAGCCGCACTCTGATGGGTCACCTGTGCTGAACGCAAGCCCTCAAGGGTTAAATAATCATCTTGGCACTTGCAAAAGAACGCCTTAAGAGAAAGCAGCCATCTGCTTCAGGACAGGCATCATGCAGCAAGCAGCCTGCATTGTCCACCAAAGCAGCGAGACAGGGAATCCAACAAGACGGGACCAGGCAGCCTAAACCCCGGCTGCTTTCAAGCTCCACCGCAGGAGCTCAGCCCTCCCCATGCTTTCACGGTGATTTACAATTACAAAATGAAACCTGCCTGGCATCCATCCTCATGAGGGTCCTCGGAGTGCCCCAACAGGGGCTGGAGCACCGAAATCACGGCACGAAAAATGCCCATCTGCCGACCGGCAGCTCCCTCCACTTGGACGAACGCCGGCGGTGCCCCCCATTTTTCTTGTTCTGACACTTAACAAAACTGTCTGACAGCGAAACTGAGAAATTAGGCAGCTCGGCTCCTCCCACATGGGAAAACGAAAGGAGAGGCCAGCGGGGGAATGGGGGAGGAAAGAGGCGTGTGGCATTTCCAGCTTTCTCCGTGCTGTGTGGCAGCAGCCATGAGAAATGACCCCCATTGCTTAAGCCCTTAACCCTTAGGTACTGTCTTTTATTAATGCCAGATGGAAAAATCTTAAAGTCTGAAAGCGTAGTGCAGACACATTGCAGGAAGGCATGCAGAGTTAAACAAGTCATTGAATGCTCATCTCTTCAGCTCGGTACCTCTTGATGTACCGTTCACTCAGCAGAGAGGCTACCAGCTCCCTGGGATCCACTCCAGCTTTATTCCAGGGCAATGCTGAACAGGTATTGCCCGAAGTGAGGGACTCCTGAGGTTCCCAAAGAAAAACACCGGGGTAAGAAATACCGGCTGCCACTGCCCAGAGCAAAAATGAAATTCATTTGACCTGAATTTCAAGAAGGAGCAGAGTTGGGCCCCATTCAGGCTCCTGGTGGTCATATCTTCCCGCGATCAATCAGAAAAACTCCAGGCCACGCTGGAGACCTACGAGGCTCGGCAAGCAGCTAAGCTTTTGGATGATTACCCACATGGAGCCTTAAGTACAGATGTATAACGTCTGTCGGTGTTAAGGAAAGCCTTGTAATGGCCCTCTCTGTAGTATTCACAATTTATGATAGCCTAAAACCACCTGGTCCTATATCAAACTCATCACTATTCGCAGAAACAAAAGCAAAACAGAAAAAACCTGAAAGAAGCATACAGAAACGAAACGAGAGCTACTTCTTTGGCGGCTTCTCAGAGACAAGGTGCACGAGGGGAAAGAGAGATGACATAACTTACAGGTGGAGCGTCTGTGTAGCTATCATAGGGGTATCACATTCATATACGAGCACCTATCTGTACGTTGAAGGTTAATAACCATGCCTTTCTTTTTCAACCACCACGTCCGCAAATTGAAGCCTACTGTTGCCGCTAGTACAACGCACGACTCACTTAAACATCTGTTTCTGGCGGTAAGTTCAGAAATGACTAGGTGGTTTAGTAACTCAGGCTTTGGTTGTATCATGTGAGCACCGATATTCCAAGTGTTGTGTCATCAAGACATTTTTGGCATGACATATCCTCACGTTATCCCCCAACATTGCCAGAAGCTGTAACAGTCTGTGGGAAAAATAGTTTTTATTTTGCCTGTACCTGTTTGCAGTGTCGGTTGTAATTGTTAATGCACAGCATGCTGCGACCAGCAAAAGTATTAATGTAGATCTACTACTGCTAGTGGTTTTTATTCTTAACTGCTACTAATAATGTATATTTTCACACGTGAGTGGAAGTATGTGGTAAAGGCATTCCTTAGCAAGTCTGTGCCACGACTCACCCCTTACTCTGGGAAGCAAAGCCCCAGTGACCCAGCTGTGGTGAGCACGCGCAGGCAGTTTCCTTAGCGACACGAGCCACCCCAAAACATCCAAAACATCCTCTGCCTCCTGCTCGCTGTTCCTTGACGTTGTTGCTAAATAAGTGGCTGCTAAACCTCATACCTGAATTTTGGAGGTACAATCAGTGTATCACAAAGCACAACCTTTTGGTTGCAAACAGCTAAGTTAACTTCTGCTACTGCCCTGACTCCAGGCTTAATAAGAAGAATAGCATTATTATTATTATTTTTTTTTCTACTGTGTTCTCTGCAAACACTGCCTGGGCTCATAACAGATAAAGGAAGCAGCTCCCAGGTCCTCAGCTGATACCAGTTGTCATTAGGGATCCGTTAAAGTTAATGAAACTGTGGCGATTGAGAGCAACCAGCCCAGGGTGCGCAGGGTGTTTGCTGGTTCCAGGTGCTCACCATCAAGGCTGGATTAAGAGCAGATAAATAGCTCACCCAGCAGCAGCAGGGGTTGCTTTGCTGGGGGTAGTTCTGTGTTTTTTTCTTTTGATGGGGTGTCCTGAAGAAAGCGGCTTTTTGGGGGTGTTGGACTGAAGAATTGGGAGCTGTTTGGACTGGGGGAAGATGTTTGCAAGCAAGAGGATAAAGCGCTATTTGTACATCCAAGGTATTGTGTCCACTATCCTGAAGTATTTCCTTTTCATTTGTGCATTGTTTCTTAAAGTACCTTTATTCTGACATTGCAGCTTTCTAGGGTAAGGTATGTAGGTTGTGCTGCACCAAGATGCCACTCTTTTTTTGTGTTTAATCCAAACCAAAGTTCAGTAAGGCTGCACGCCTGGCTTCTCTCCTTGTGTAGGCATGCGGTCATGGAAGAGCTCTGCAGAAATGAGTGTATTGATTTATACCTGTCTCCGTTTGACAGGAGCAGATGGGGGTCTCAGAGTTTTAGTTTAGCTGATGGGCTGTGCTAAACACAGCCTGGTTCTGCTGCTGTTCTGTGTGAGTTATCTTTGATGCAGCCAAGTCACTCTTGAAGCATTGTAGAAGGTGAAGCAGAGCCAGCTTTAGAGACTAATAATAACAGAATGATATTATTTAGGCTAGAATGAGTCAATATTTGGAAAATTCCACTCTTAGTAATAAGACCTTGCCTGGGGGAGGCTGGTTGGCACTGTCTGCAAGGAGAAGAGCCTGGACCAGATGAGAGAGTGGGCTCATAGTGTGAGATGGAGCCCGAGTGCTCTTGTGGCCACCAAGAGGCAGTGCTGGATGGGGGCAGCTCAGGGGGAACACGAGGGTGCAGCCAGGAGAGGAGGAATGTGGGCACCAAGCCATTGGCAATTGGGAATATATAGTATGGGCAATAGAGCTTTAGTTGCAATGTTGCATAGGGGAGGGGTGCTGGCGGTAACCTGCTTGGTGGCAGGAGGGGACGCAGGCCTGATGATGGAGGCACAGGGTGAGCACGGCATGGCCACAGGTTTCATTGAAGGTGGAGGAAGAAAAGGCAGATTTTGAGAAAGTGTAACTTGGTAGAGCTTTGGGCTACTGGGTGCCCTTGATGGTGATCCTGTCCCCACCTGGAGCCCAGCAGAAGGCTGCCTGACCTGATTTCCAGGGCAGCTGGCTCCTGTGAGCATCAGAGGCACGAGGCCCTGGCTGTGGTATGCTGACACTTGTCCTACAAAACTGACAGCAATAATAGTCCATATTTCTGTAATATCTTCTACACCTAACAACACACCATTGACAACATTTTTGGAGGCTGGATTTCAGCCAGTTTCTTGAAGAAGCAACAGTTTGGCCATGGTCCTGTGGCAGGGAGCCCCAGTCTTTAATGCTTGTGATCACAGAATCTTCATGGTTGGAAAGGACCTTTAAGATCATCGAGTCCAACCAAACAACCTACAATCTCTGCCACTAGAGCGTGCCCTGAAGTGCCACATCCAGATGTTTCTTAAACACCTCCAGGGAGGGTGACTCAACCACCTCCCTGGGCAGGCTGTCCCAGGGCCTGACCACTCTGTCAGTAAAGTCATTCCTCCCAATATCTAACCTAAACCTCCCCTGCCGCAGCTTCAGACCATTTCCTCTGGTCCTGTCATTCTTCACCTGGGAGAAGAGGCCAACCCCCACCTCTCTGCACCCTCCTTTCAGGGAGCTGTAGAGGGCCATGAGGTCTCCCCTCAGCCTCCTCTTCTCCAAGCTGAACATGCCCAGCTCCCTCAGCCTCTCCTCATAAGGTTTGTCCTCCAGACCCCTCACCAGCCTGGTAGCCCTCCTCTGGACACGCTCCAGCACCTCAATGTCCCTCTTGTACAGCGGGGCCAGAACTGAACACAGCACTCGAGGTGAGGCCTCACCAGTGCCCAGTACAGAGGCACCATCACTTCCCCGCTCCTGCTGGCCACGCTGTTCCTGACACAAGCCAGAATGCTGTTGGCTGCCTTGGCCACCTGGGCACACTGCTGGCTCGCGTTAAGCCGGCTCCACCAGCACCCCCAGGTCCTTTTCTGCCGGGCAGCTTTCCAGCCACTCTGCCCCAAGCCTGTAGCGTTGCTTGGGGTTGTTGTGACCGAAATGCAGGACCCGGCACTTGGCCTTATTGAACCTCCTACAGCTGGCCTTGGCCCATCGATCCAGCCTGTCCAGGTCCTGGATCAGGGTGAGGGACTTGCTTTCCCTTTGCCCCGGGGGCTGCCTCCCTCTAATAAACAACCTGTCCTCACAGCACGTGCTGTACATCCAGGAGTGTCTAGAGGGTCTTTAAGGATGTTAACTGCTCAACCTGAGCACTTGGATGGTCTCGGCTTGATGCTCAAACTCCTAAGCCACCTCTTCTAGATGAACAAGTGCATGTGCTCTAATCAGCTTTAGTGGATGGGAGCAGCTGTCTGTAGCACCAGACAGCAGATCTAATGATGTATTGCTGGAGGAGTTCTGGGCTAGACTACAGCAATAACTTATTAAATATAACTCTGAGGGAGCCAGTTTTGCTAGTTTTGCAGAGATTACAAACAATCGAGAAATAAATGACACTTTTTTTTGTCTTCTTGGTCCATTGGTCAGGACTTCTCTGGTTATTTGTGGGCTGAATCTGTTCCTGATTGTTGTATACCTTGGCATCAACTGAAGTTTTGGCCTCCAGGTTCGTGGCTGTTAATCATGGTGAAAATAAGCGCTGTGTTTGTCTCACATGATGAGTTCGCCTGTGGAAACTGCAGTTGGCTTGATTGACTTATGGCTGTGGCTGGGTACTGGTGTCAGGTGCCTACAAAACTGGCCAAGCTGGGATGGCTGTTTGCTTGTGTGACATGATGGTCCCTCCTGCAGGTGATGGGCACTTGGCTAGGAGATGTGCTCCAAAACAGCCGTGGCTTTCTGGTGCCCTGATGGAATTTGCTGCTTCTAGGTCCTGTTCCATGGGTTGAGAGTGTGATTGTAAGGATGACAAGGGGACAGATTAAACTTGCCTCATCCTTTATGGTGGGTTCTGGTAGAGCTTGTCTGCTCTGCCTTTTTGCCTTGCTTTCTCTGATGTTAGTCACTTGCTGGTCTCTTTGATTTGACAGCACAAAATGAAACAGTGGTGGTTTGTACTGAGGTGTATGCGAAGGAGAGTGATGCACTTGAGGCAGTGACTACACTAAAGACTCCTTTAGATCCTGGAGAGTGGGCCTGAGAGGAGTTTGAACGAGCTGTGTCCTTATGCAATTAAGGCAAAGCTGTGCTGCTCCTTGAGCACTTACAGCACTTGACAGGGATGCAGAGAGGTCAGCTAACTGCTGTGTGCTCATCTATTTAATTCCCAAATGGAGGGAGAGCGGCACCTGGGCCGCATGGAGGAGGCAGTGGGCTTCTGCCTGGGCTGTAACTGCAGGGTGGGATCCTGAGGAGTGATTGCCATTTTAGCAGCACCCGTGCTCAGGTTTTGCTGGAGTTGTTGCTTATTCTCATGGATCAGGAGGTTGCAATCAATTCCAAAAATACCAAGAGTACAGTCTGAGCCCGCGAGATCCGGAGTGGATGTGTACTTTGAAGAAAGCACTGAAGAAAAAACATTTTTTTGAAAGAAGCATCAATTTTATAATCACTGTAAAGGACTGACACAACAAGGGATTGTTTTTCTACAGAGTGGAAAAGAAAACAAGGAATCAAACCTTCTAGATTCTGTTTTTGGCTTTCCATCAAGTCATGTTTGGAGGCAAGCAAGCCCCTTCCTTCCCTCTTTTGGCCCCTGTAGACAAGGCAGAGCTGTAACTGGGAAGAGAGGGGCCCCGTGGCTTTAAGGCTGTACAGTGACAGAAAGCTTTGGTGAATGCTCCCATGGAGATATAAAATGATTAATCTGCAGGCATCTGAGAACACTTATAACTTCACTTTTGGTCCTGTATCTGTTATTTCACTTATGGGGCTGTTAATATCTTATAATGCACATCAGGCCATATCTCCATGATTAAAAAGGCTCTGTTTTATCTGTAACTAGTGAGAAATGCAATTATTTTAAGTAGTGTAACTTCTGTATCAGTGAGACAAGTGGTATTAAATGGCTTTAATAACTTGGCTGGAGGCTTGTTTCGAGGTGGTGAAATCACACCATCCCTGGGATCGCGGCACTGCAGCTCCGGAGCATCCAGGGGGGATGCAGAGGGGTGGGAGCCCTGGAGACCATGAGATGGAGGGCAGAGTGATGGGGGAAACGGGGGATAAAGGGGTTAGCGGTGTCAGATGTAGCATCTTAGTCTGAGGGCAGCTGGGGAGGAAGAATTGGGTGGGACAGGGGAAATCTAATCAGGATGACAGAGCCAGGGGGGACACTCCACGCAGAGCGGGAGGGGAGAGGGCTGGAGACAGGGTGAGGAGGGAAGGAAAGGTCATTTCCTTCCATGCCAAGACCTTGTGCTGACAGCAAATCCCATCCAGGAGCAACCTTTGCCTCCTAAGGCTGCTCGGCTAATAGTCGGGAGGCAGCCTGCAGCGCGGAGAGCCGGCAGGTCCGCTGGCAGCAGCGGCATGGTCTCCCTCATGCTCCCGCACCTCTCAAACTTCCAGCACCTGTCAAAGCCATGCAGCTTAACCCAGAGCTCGTTAACTGTGTGTTAGCGGAGACAGACTTTGGTTTCAAGCAGAATAAACCCAACTGTGAGCATGTGGGTAGGATATGGAGGGGGTTTAAGGTATTTCTAGGTTTTTGTTCATTATTCCCTCCTTTGAGACGTTTTTGTCTCCCCACCAGCCTTTCACACATCAGCAGTAGAGTTAAGAGTTAGAAGAAGACTGAAAAACAGACAGTTTTCCAAGCTTGCCACATCTCTACTGTGGAGGGCTACTGTTCAAATAAACCCGGTACAGAAGCTAATTGCTGCGACACAGTGGGATCTTTCAAAGCTCTAATTAAAGGCAGTTTAAAATCTCCGCTGATTTTAGCAGGAGCATAAATCTGCTGCTGGACACCTACCAGTTAACAAGACCGGCTTACCAACAGAGGGGTGCAGCTGACCTGTGTCAGCAATGGGCACGGCTCTGCTGGGCAAATTGGGACTCAAATTGGCTGGCGGGCGGTGTGTAGGAATGTGGCCTGTTCTCCCACCTGGGCACCCCTGGCAGATGACATTTCTGAGCACCCAGTGGCAGGTACGCGCCTGTGCTGGAGGGCGAGCGCGGTGCCAAGTGATGCCAACTTGATTTGGGCCCAGGCCAGCGAAAGAATATCAAGGTGTGCTTGAAGCAGGAGGGTTACGAGCGTCTGCGGGGCTGCATCGGGAGGGCAGATTTTTTAGTTCTGTACTGAAGGAGAAGCTTTACTTAAATGACAGCTCATTTTCTGCCTAAAGCTATACTTTGTTTTGCTTCATTCCCGGTGAAACACCTATTGAAATCGCACTGCCTGTCGTAAACAAGCGCGTACCCCACCTGGCAGCGTTGACCCGTACGCTGGCGCCTGCGAGGGAGTCCGCGGCCACAGGGGAGCCAGAGGGAGATCTGCCACCGAGTTCAGCTGGCACTAAAACCGCTCCTCTAAAAGTGCATTTCTGCAGTTGCACTGTGCTACCCCTGCCGTAGACCTCTAGTTAAAGGCATGTTAAAGTCTAGGGTTGAGCCACCTGGCAGTAAATTAATGCTCTGTAGTGTAGCTACTGCTGTGATGCCTCTTCTCCATTGAGAGAGGCGATATTGCTCCAAGTGGCTTATATGCTCAGCATAATGGTGCTTGTGGCTTGCACCTGCGTAGGGGAGGATGCTGCTTGTATTTAAACAAGATTATATGAGTCAAAGGCATTGCCCAGCCCAAGAGGTGCTGCGGAGTCCCAGGGGGAGACTCTCGTGGGAGGGGGGACTTCTGGCATGTTCACACAGACCCCTTCACTGACTGGGTTTTGCTGCCTCTGGCTGCCCATCACCCGGAGGGATATGCCAAGCGTCAATATTTGTGTTTGTAGCCTCTGAAGCAGCATGCAAAACCCAGGAGACTCCTTTCCTACTGCAGCCCCTCCGCCGGCACGACAGGCATGGTTATTGGTACGCTTTTCTACCAAATGGTCCTTAAATATCGAGGGGAGAAATGCCGGGTTGTCCTGGACACATGCAATACTCCAGGCTGCCAGGTTGCCTCTCGGCTTTCGAACAGTAGCCTGGAGGGCAAGGTATGGCTCTTGGCATCGGCGTCTCCCCAACACCCTGCCACTGGGCATGCAAAGTGGCACAGAGCACGAGTGACTTCTCCAGCTTCTTTAAAAGAAAAAGAGTAAAAAGGGAAATAAGAAAGATTTACCAGCTCTGAAGGTGGGAGGGGTGCTGAGACCTTCTGCTTTCCTTCCCCATTGCCGTGCTCCTTGTCTCTCTTGGGCCCCATGTTGTAAATCCTACGCTCCCATCGGAAGAGCGCCGGCTGCAGGCTCCCTCCAGAGCCCGTTGACGCAATATGGGCCGTTTGGAGAAGGTTGTCGGGAAGGATCCTGCTCCTCCCTGCTGGGCCACACTCAGCTTTGCCTTCCAGGGTGGGCGAGGGGCCGGGCTGGTCCCAGGTCCTGCTCCCAAACCCGGCTCGCTCGACCCACTGCAGCCTCAGGGCCCCTGGGGTGACCAGCTGGGGTAAGGCAATGCTGGGACACCACGTCAGGGGGACAGGATGGAAAAAAAGTACCCCATGGGATCCATCTAAGCACTTTTTTGGGTGGGGAGAAGTTAATGCCTGAAGCCGGCACGGAGTATCCCCGTGAGGCAGAGCCCACCTGCCCTGCCAAGGGGCTGCCGGTGAATAAGGGGATTTCTAGCAAGGCAACAAAGCCCTCCTGGGGAAAGACAGGATTTCTTCAAGTGGGACTGAGTGGATTACAACCGAGAGCTAATCTGTATGGCTGCTTCATAAGTTTCCCCAGCGCCTGGGCTCTGCGCTCAGCAACAGACGCTCTATGTGCCGGGAATCACTGATTTCTCCAAAACACCATGTAAGAATATATGCATGCAGAGGTCTGGAGCAAAATACATCTGTTTCCTTGTAATTTAGCTTTATAACAAAATCTCTCCCCGCTCCAACACCAATTTACTATCGAGGGACCAGATAGGCTGTCAAGCACCACGGCGTGGGGGAAGCCGTCCTCCGCCTGACAGTTCATATTGCTCATGAATCCCCACCTCTTTCCTTGACCTTAGTTATAGGTGTTTGCACAGAAAATGCTTGTGGCAACAAATCTAACTCCAAAGCCAGTGGTTTAGACCATTTTCAACCTCCTACTCATTTCCTGCAGTCAAAATTCACAAGGAAAGGCAGAATGCAGGTACTCCTCCAGCCCAAGGACCGCACCGTCCAGGGTGATGCTGCCGTTAGTCCCTGTGCCCAGACCAGCTTTGCTGCAGAGCCAAAGTCCCCCGAGATGAATTTCCAAGGCTTTCCAGACTAATAGTTACTGCAAAGCAGTGGAAGTGAAGACTTAAGTTCCTATCTGGATGCTCTTCCTGTTTGGCTGCAGGTTTTTATATCCACATTATTGAAATATTTCCAAATATTTTATCCACACATTGAACTGCCTCGATTTCTCCATTTGAAAATCCCTAACCTGCCCCTTTGCTCTTCTTGGGCTCAGAGCACTGTGGAAGATACGGGTCCTGTTGTAGCAGCTGCTTGTTGTGTGCACTTGGAAAAACAAACTCTGCATTTTTTTTTTTTTTGATGGAATGTGGATATCCCAAATCANAACAAATTATCTGTTTGTGCGGTGCTGAAAGCAGCTTGTTATCAGCAAGTGTTTCTTGTGCCCCTTCCCTACCCCCTGTGCTGCTTTCAGCCCCCGTCACAGCATTCTGGAGTGTTTTGCTTTCCAAGCGAAAGGCCCACAGGGGATTTAAGTACGTTGCGCCCCACGCCC